>BGNK01001094.1:90629-168129 GCA_003297005.1 Symbiodinium sp. clade A Y106 | reverse complement strand
AACCTCGATACCTCGATACAACAAGCCTTGAACCTTGAACTGCCAAACTCCTGAAGCCAGAGAAGCAGTGAAGACGCTGCAAGCTCACGTTCCTGCGGCACCTCCATGCACACACGGAAGGATGACAGAAGCAACTTAGGCTGTGTGTATCATGTGGCAGCCCGTTGGTGTCGGCAGTTTTGTCCACAACAGGGCACTGGGCCTCAACCCTTAACCCTTAACTCTTAACCCTAAACTGGGATGCATCATGATGCATCAAAAGTCTTTGAAGACTTTGAAGATTCTGGGCCCCGGGGTCTGGGTGAGGATATCAAACTATCATTAGCCATACACTGAGAGCCACAGCAACAAAACGATAACAACAACAGCAGCAAAAAGTAGTAACAGGAATAGTCTTATCGCTGTCACTCTACGAACTGTGTCTATGGGCCACTGCCACGACTTCTATCAGATTCCAGCACGACCACGACGAAGACTGCGACGAGAACTACGGCGACGACGATGGCGACAAGGACGGCTCCTACTGCTCCTCCTGTTGTCGCAGCTGCACCTGCTACTGCTATTGCCACCACCGCCACCACGACAAGCACTACCAGAACTTGCAGTACGGCTAGCACTGCCAATACCGCGACCACTGCAACACTACTACCACAAGCACTAGCAAGCATCAGTCGGGCGAATGTAGGACAACACCTCAGAAAGTACGACTATGAGGACAAGGACGACGGCACTGCTGCTGTTGTTGTTGCTTCTCCTTCTCCCCCGCCTCTTGTTGTTCTCCTTCTGATTCGTTATCTTCTTCTCTCGGAGGCTGCTGCTATTGCTTTGGCTGAGCTACTGTTACGACCAATAGTGACACCTTTGGCAGGTACCTCGTGGAGCGCACAGCTGATGAGCTGCTTGTAGACCGGGATGAGGCCTTTGACCGTATCGGCTGACCACGAATAGAGGTGACAATCGAGAGAGGTAAAGGCGTTGACGTTCGAGGGCTTTTTCTGCCTGCCGAAAGAAAGCGCGAGGATGACAAACTCCGAGATATCGCTGGCAATTTGAGAAACCGTGGTCCGAGGTGCCAAAGGCCACACCGATGCCCAGAACCATGGTAGACGACCTTGGCATGGTCGATTCCATCTTCAGACTGCTTATGGCTAAAGTGTGCTACATGACAGGCATGCTGAACAACAAAGAAGGCTGCAGGCCTCAAGTATGTTCCCAACAGGCCCTATACTGCTCAAGATGGAAGCCAAACAATAGATGCGTAGGTCTACTCTCCATCGTTGTGGCCACTTGCATACTCAACTTTCACATGTCGCTGTTTGGAACCATGTTGAAGAACTGACGAGCGTCCAGAAAAACACTGCCTTACCCGGGAGACCACGTCTGCTGTCAGCACGAGACTCTCACAGAAAGCCAAGGGCCTACATCAAAACCCACGGAAACCCAAAGCTCTACGCCGCCGGAAGGCCAGCAAAGAGCCGGGGTCAGCATAAGCTCCTCCAAGATGAGACGTGTGACGTGCTTTGATAGACGATTTTTCCAGTCGCTGCTGCTCTCTGTGTACTTTGCACAACACAGCTGCGCTGCTGCGGCATCGCCACCGTCACGACGACGACTGCCGAAGCGATCACGCTACTCCTACACCTTCTCCTATTCCTGCTACTCCTCCGAGTATTGCGCTGCTGGTCTCCTGGCCACCGATCTGCAGCGGCAGGGGGGCAAGCATGAGGTAGGAGATGCCGCTGAGCAATGCCTGGGATGGGTTCAAGGTTAAGGATTTCTCCTGGTTTGGGATGCAAGGCTGCCGAACTCAAAGTCCGGAAGCCTGAAACCTAAAGTCTCGACTTACAGACTTGAAACTGTCTTCCAGTCATTGGAAGCCACACCTATGCCCTCTCCGTTCACTCGTCTCGACAAACTATATACTGTATTCTAGAACCGCAAAATGCAACGCACCACAACGGGAGTTTTTGCAAACCGACCTCAGGTCCGTAAACTTCGTCCGGTCTCCCACGACCCTTCAAATCCCATGATGTCGTCAAAGTACTTCACTGACCTGCATCGGACATCTCATAACTTTGAGGAAAAATTATTTAACCAGCAAGAACCAGCTAAAGCCAGTTTCTGGGCACAGTGGAAAGAATCTTCAAATCCTGCACGGCTTGTTCTTGCAGCATGCAGAGTCTATCTTCTTTAGCAGACCCCCCAACCATATCGTAAAACCCCAGACCCTAACCAGAAACCCAAGCCGAATATCAAATCCCGAAACCCCAAACTGTCTCGGTCTCCCTGAGTGTGCTGTACATGTCTGAATAATGACACTCCATGTTTTGAGTATAAAACTGCCCTGCTGAAGCTTTATCTATCCACTTGTCTACCCATGTATCAGTTTACATATCTTTCGATCGCTCGATTTTTCTATGCGCGTGCATGTCTAGTGTGTGCGTGTATGAAATGTGTGGATATATACACATATACAAGTGTGTATAGCTATCTATCTATCTATGTCTGTCTGTCTCTCGGTATGTACATAGGTATGCAGACATGAACACATATGTATAAACATAAGTACAAATATATGTACAAATAAATATGCACATACATACATACATACATGCATGCGCATGCCTATGCATGTATTTACGTATGTATGTCTTTCTGTGTATGTATGTATGTATGTATGCATGTATGTTTGTGTGTGCATGTATAGACTGCATATGTACAAAATTGTATTATCTGTTTATGCGTCTGTATGTTTGTATAATATGTGCATGTACATGTACATGTATATGTATGAAACTTCGTATATACACATGCATGTGTATACACATATATGTATATATACACATTTATTTCGTTATGTATGTATCTTCTGAACTTATTTCACACCCAAACTCATGCTAGAACCTCTGAGCCGTGCCACACCCAGCGCCATCAGCTGCGGTCCGATGCTGCCCTTGGCCCAGTCATCCTGCAGATGTGTTCGGTTCGGGGCTTAGGGAACTACCGTTTAGGGCTTAGGAATTAGCATGTAGGCACTTCCAACTAAGTCTTAGTTCAGGGCTTTACGTTTGGGATCCGGAGTTTCCGATTCAGGATGTGCTGTTCGGCAGGTCGGGTGCTGGCAAGCGGGCTCTAGGTAATGTAAATTGAAACGCAAACAAGATCACTCCTAGCCATCCAAGCCAAAACTGGCAAAGGCCACAGGCCAATCCAAAAACTTTGACACTGTGCTTGACCCCAAAAGGCTTTTGTTCGCCCTTGCGGCAGGAATTTACTCGCCACAGAAACCTGCAACCTCACACAGCAAGTTTAGTTCAGGTTTCGCGCTAGGATGGGCCGAAGGGCCTCTGAGGTCTTCTCTGTGCTCCGGCTTGTCGGAAACCCTCCAGCTGAAAGCACGTCGATCGAGCAGAAATCCCAATGGCCCCAGGCCAAAGTTAGGTTTCGTGTTGGGGGCTGCTGCTTATGTTTTCTCCGCTTCTGCCTTTGCGGAATGAAGCCGAGCCAGGCAGAATTCAAAAAGGTGGATCATCTTTTCCGGGTTGATCCCCCGAGTAATTTCAATCGAGAAGACGATCAGCTGAAACGCATTACAGCCAATGCCATCACCTCTAACGACGGGATTGTGTCGTCATGGCTGCGCTTCAGAATAGCTTCTTAGTTTAGGCAAGGAGCTCCAACGACCGATTGCATCTTTTGGCAGATCTTCAAACTCAGGGCTGGGGCTCGCTTAGGGAGAGGGCATGAGGTAAGATAGGCGCACCCAGAACCCAAGTCTAAGGCCCCACTATATCCGTGATACTCTAGGGTCCCCTTCAAGGGTACTATAGGGCTCCATCTTCGGGCCCCCTTTTCTCAAGATCTGGAAGTCCGAGCCTGAGGGCTTCTGGACTCCAAGGTCCGAGACAAGATGCTGTAAAAAAAAGGCCTTCAGAATTAGAATAGGGTTTTGGGGCCCATTATACTATAATTATAATAAGGACCCCCCAAGATAGTATAGGTAATTATTGAGGCCCCGATATTACATAATCATTATCTTCGAAGGTATCATCAGCATCAGCATCGTCATCATCAGATCCCTCAACCCTAAACTCCAAACCCCTCAACCCCCAACCCGAAACCCTGAACCCCAACCCTAAACCGTAGACCCTAAACCCCAAACCCTAAACCCCTAAACCCCTAAACCCTAAACCCTAATCCCTAAACCCTAGACCCTAATCCCTAAACCCTAAACCCTAATCCCGAAGGCCCCCCTCGCTCCAGTGCGCCGACCCCAACGGCCACCAGGGCGTAGGAGCCACAGGCGGCGGAGAGGACCAGGCCGACCCTGGCTCTCGTCGGCTTGTTGGTTCGGGGTTAGAGCTTAGGGTTTAGGGTTTAGGGTTCAGAGTTTAGGGTTTAGAGTTTAGAGCTAAACCCTCAACGCTAAACTCTGATTTCCTGCGAAATGCTTTTGCCAGGAGAGCTCGAAGTGGCCTACTCTCCTACATTCGGGTTGAGGGTTTAGACTCTAAGACTGTTCGGTTCGTAACCCCAAGAAATGGGTACCGTTGACATCCCAACTCCGGAACTCAAGAATGCCCCAAGCCAGAGCCTTCCGTACAGACCCGTGCGAATCAAGACAAAAGCCCGAACTATGTTAGGTAAATTCAGCCTAGATGGACCTATGCGCGGTGTAAAGAGCACGACCAGTAATTGCTGTCCTGCACCCTAAACTTGAATCCATAAACCCGAACAGCAATCACAATCACAACCGCACGATGATGACGATGATGACGAGCATGCTACCAATACCAAGGAACAAGACTGACCGACACTACCAACGGGCACATAGAAACCCCCAAACCCCATATAAACCCTAAACCCCAAAACCCGAACCCGCAAGCTTGGAAACTCCGGGATTTGCGACCCGAGGCTCATCTGCACGGAGTAGTGCAAGGGTGGGGCGGACAGATGGGGCTGCAGAGTCGGATTCCTTTTGGGCTTCGGGGCTTTGGGGCTTCAGGGTTTAGGGTTTAGGGGTTTAGGGTTGAGATTTTTCGGCTTCAGCATTTAGTGTTATTCTCAACGGATTTTTGTCAGGGTTCTTGGGGGTTTGGGGACAGAGGGTTTGTGGTGTTCAGCCGAGTGCTTCCAGGATTTAGGATGGTTTAATAGAGGGGCCTAAAACATTGCCTACATTGTTCTGAGGGTTCCATGTTTATCGTATGATATTCCCCAAAACCCTATTCTAATTATTAAGGCCCCTATGTTAAGGCTCTTCTGTCCAGGGATTCTCGGTTGCAGGTTCAGGGTCAAACTTCGGTTATTGTAGGAGCCTGAGTGGTCAAAAATATTTTTCCTCATGGTTCTGATTGTAGTTAATACTATAAAGGAGCTCAAAACCCTGTTCGAATTATTAACGAGGGAGGCAAGAACTTCGGATGCACAGAACCTCTGGGATTAGAGTCTGGGTTGCAGGTCTCCTGAAATCTGAGCCCACTGAAAAGTATTGTTTCTTTTTGCAGGAGCTTGGTCAAGCGGGCCATTGGCCAATTGGGAGTTGGCGGGTCGGAACGCAAACTGAAACATTTAGGGTTTAGGGCCTGGAGCGGCCATTGTTGCCCTACCAATTTCGCTGTGCATGCCAGCATTCATTGACATGTAAACTTAGGGTGGGCCTTTTTTTCAGCCTTGATTTTCTAGGAAGCTCCGACTTTCTGCTTCAAAAACTGGAAGTTGCCTTCATGATGCCAGCAAAAAGAAAACTGATACAAATACTCTACCAAGGCGGGGCCGACTTTGATCTCGCCGTCAGGGGCCGAAACTCGCAGTGTGGACGCTAGGTATGACTTCTTGCATCTGTTTCCACATGTTGTCGACCGTGCCACTGTACGGCAGTTACGAGGTATCTCCTATTGAAGGAGATAGTGCTTACTTTCTTATCAAACAAATGGTCACCTAGACAACAGACACGAAAGCAATTGCTGCACTGAGTCTACGCTATCTAGGCGGCGTCCACTTCGTCTGCCAAAACTTGGGAACAACAGGTACGTGAACTTGGTTGTCAACAGCCCGCTCTCCCAGACAACAAGCACATCAAAACATATCAAAACGTCTGACTGCAAAACAAGCAGCATTGACTCAGATGAGGTACGAGAAGTGCGTAAACATGTTTGCTATCATCCTTCCCTCCACCACCCCACCCCCCCCCCCCCCCCCCNCCCCAACGAGTAAGAAATTAAAGCTGAGGATGTGACTTGGGCAGGGGCATAAAAGCTTCTTTGGGTAGGTCAACTGTGGCCGTGTCTAGGTTTAAGGTTTAGAGTTTAGGGTTAGGGTTTAGAATTTAGGGTTTAGAGTTTAGGGTTTAGGAAAAGCATGCTCAAATGCAGTCCAGGATGCAAAAAACCCAGGGCGATTCCTTCGAGGAACGGCGGTTTTTTGGGTTTGAAGCCATGCTCGGTGGTCGCCCCTTCTACAGTTTGAGTTGAGGTATGCTCACTGAGATTTAGGGTTTAGGTCGCGGAACTTCGGGTTTAGGTGCAGTAAAACACGGGCCCAAACAACTCGATCAAAGCGCTGAGGGACATCTCCGTTTTGTCATAACAAGGAACCCTACACGAAGGGTACAGTAGGGTGCCCCAAGGTCTGATTCAGTAAAGACTTCCTCGAGCCGTGAAAGCCGCATCGCGATGGCATTGACTAACAATCGAACTGCCACTATCTTGTTCTAGTGGAAACCGTCGTGATAGCGATGACACTGAACTATCCATGCCTATAGTAAGAGTATCAGTCACAGGCAGTTTATTTATGTTGGCACGATTCTGTCACAGCGGAACTCTGCTTAGGCAGGGAAGCATCCTACTGGTTATCGCCTCCATTGCGGTCCCCTGCATAATAGACGAGAAACAGTAGGCAGTATTATTACATAGTATAAAGTATATGGTATTCGCTCGAACTCCCGAGACGAGCGTCCTGAGACGACGCAGTTGACGCACGCCAGCAAGACTTTGGGAGAGAAGTTGAACCTGGTCGGCATCAACCCGGTCAAGCGTTCGGGAGTTTGGGCTTGGTGCCTGGGGTGTAAGTATAGGAGTAGTGCTCATGGGTTTAGACGGTTTAGGCTTAGCGGTGAGTAGGAAGTAGAGGACCCGAAATCTTGGGGTTTAAGTGTTCGAAGCCTCAAGTAAGATCCAATAGCAAAGACCGCATATTCGACATCTCTCAGCCCAGAACGCCAAGCTGTAAATGCCACCTGCCTCCCTCCCCTCCTTGTGCTAGTTCAGGGTGCAAGGGTTTTCTGGGTTTAAACGCGGCTCCCTGGGCTGAGGAAAAGAGACGTTCTGGTGCTTAGTAGAATAGGGGAAGGGATCCCTATGGGTGGTTGTCAAAATTAGGGTCCCTTTTTGGGTCCCTATTATAATACGGCACGCACCTGTTATTTAGGGTACCCAAAAAGGGACTTTAATGTTGACAACTATCCCTGTGATAGTCCCTTAGGGTCCCCTATAAAGTAGTCCCAATAACCCATGCCCCAATTCCCTACTAAGAACCAGACAGGAGAGTTGGGGGCACCGTAAACAAACCCGCCACTTCCTTGAAGTAGGGCTTTTGATTTTGAACTTCCCGCAGGACTGACAAAACCCGAGAATCCAATTATTGAGTACTTAAAAGGATCAGGGACTTAGTATGTGGGGTTATAAGTAAGGTACGTATAGTTTTATCCACTTGTAACCCTAACTACGGTACTCCAAACCCTAGTTACGAAGTGCCGTGATCCTTCAAGTAGCTGAGGTTGCAAACGCCGCTTCTTTTGGACCTTATGGATCTTCAGACCCCACATGGATCATCAGACTACTTCACGGTTGAAGGTTCATTCAAAGGGGGATCCTTTGAGGGTTTTATAGGGTCTCTAATGGCTCCCTTGAGATTGAGCCCTTCCCCCTGGATCCAGGGCTTAGGGTTCACGGTTTGGGGTTTAGGGTTCTTGGTTCAGGGTTTAGGGCGTCGGAAGCTTAGGGGATTTCAACTTGGGGCTTTGCTGCCCAAGCCACAGACTCGGCTGGCTCTGCGGAGGGCTCGGCAGCTTCGGCAAAAGAAGTGCCTGAAATCTATCATAGGATACATTGCTGGCATTACTACTCAGAAAGCCTCTTGCTATTGTTGTTGTTATTCTTCTTGTGTTCTTTTTGTTATCGTTCTCATTCTTGCGCATGATGATTACGAGGAGTATGACTAGTATGACTATTGTCACTGCAATTCAAACTACTACTATTTATGAAGCCTGAAGCGGGCTGGGAGTGTGACAGTGCGTGACTGTCACTTCTGGGTTTTGGGTTTAGGCTTTAGTGTAGGAAACAGGTAGTAATAGTAGTACTAATAGGACTAATAGCAATAATAGCAATAATAGTAATAGTAGTAATAATAGTAGTAATAGTAATAATAGCACAGGGTTTAGGTCAACTTAGCAGACACGTCGGTGACCGTTGTCCTTGAGCATTCATTAAGCGGAAAACCCCCCCCCCCCCCGAAATGTCATCAAACCCTGTGGGTGAGTTTGCCATCGAACCAGGGCTTGGACACATCCCACTGAAACATCCAACAAAGCTACTCAACACTGCAGGTTTCGTTTAAAGCGTCGAGATCCCTCACTCTCCGCAGCCTGAAGAACCCCATACGACCCATAAACCATCATAGACCCCTAGAAACCCCGAAAAGTAAGCGAACCGCATCTCATCCGAACACTTCGCAGCGCTGAGGCCGCTGCAGTCAGAAATGAGAAAAGCAGCTCCACAAGCCCCAGGACCACGAAGGGCAGCACGTAGCCTCAGGCCATTTTAGAGCGCTCCTCTTAGCAAGGATCCTACTTCGTAGGACTTATAAATTATGGGGTCTCATCCTACTTCCCAGGACTTAGGGTTTTATCCACTTGCAGTTTGAAATCTGCTTGGGAAATTTGTCAGCCGCTCGCAAGGACAGGGGTTAGGGGCAATGCAACGTTTGGGGTTTACTCCCTTCGGATGTCAAAATTTCAATCTTGCATCTAACAGGCTACTATTGATATTGTAACGATTCTCCTTGTCCTTGACCTCATCATTTGCCCGAGATTGAGTGGATAGATCTGGGCAAACGACCAAAGCTGCAGAATGGACCCGAAGCTAAATCCTATACCCCAAACCCCAAACCCTACACCCTAAATTCTAAACCCTAAACCCTGAGCAGTCTTACTTCCAAGATGCCCAAGTGAGAGTCGCCTCCAGCCAGACTGTACCTTTGCCCACGTGGAGGTTTGGGGTCTTGGGGCTTAGGGTCGACAGGGGGGTTGAAGGTCCAAGGCCCCGGGTTTGGGGGCTTAGGGTTAGGATGTAGGGTTTAGGGTCTGGGTGTCAGGTCTGGGCCATTGTTGTGTGTTAGTATTCTTCTGAGAGGTCCCTCCCACACAGCAGGCGCGGTGCGTTGCTCTGCTGAAAGCTCGATCCTGTCTCCTACATCTGCAACAAGCCGAGTACGGCAACTTCGACAGCACGATCCTCTCAAGATCGACATGAACAAAGGTCGACGGCTGAGAGATCCTCCTACTCCCACAGAATAAGAGCATGCCAGGAACCTCTAACCCTTAACCGTAGGCTGGCAGCAGAGAGGAGCCGACGATGGGGCCGAGGATCATGGCCAAGCCATTGACACCTCGCAGTAGCTGGAGGCAATGTGGAAAAAGACAGAGGAGCCGCACTACAGTGGATCCGCGACCGTAAGTGGTGCGCACAGGGAAGGTTAGGCTGAGGGGGCAAGATGCGAATCACAAGAAGCTGCTCTGCTTGCACGCTCTTCCATGCCTCCCACGCTAGTTCTTCCGGACTGCTCTGCTCCTAAAGGCGCTGATGACCAGTCACACTTTGATTCGACGATGATGACGATGATGATGATGATGCAAACGATGATGATGAGGAGGACGAGGACTAGGACGAGGACGATGGATGATGATAATGATGCTGCGGATGATTTTGATGATGACGATGATCATGAGCATCCTGCTTCACTCGAACATCAGAACCACCTAGAAAAAGCAACACGGCAACAAAAGCTAGTTTGAATGGTAATCTTGGAAACCAGCGCATCCGTCTAACTGTGAGCAATGTGGAAAGGGCGCTGATCGCAAAAACCAATATCATAAAAAATCTTCATCTTCATCTTCATCATCATCATCATCATCGGAATTATCATTGTCACCATCCTCAGCCGCTGCCCAACAGGAGTAAGAATAGGTGGAGACGGGGAACCGGAAAACGAACTCTGGCGGCTAGTCCTCGATGTGTAGTCATTGCACACTTGTATTTTTCATTCTGGATGCTGGATCTGACGGGACAAACGGTAGAGGCAATTGGCCGGGCGATCGTCACTATGACGACCGGAAGAGGGCTATAGCGTCGTCGCAAACTGGTAGAGTTGTCGTGGTCTCCTACTGCTAATACTTGGTACTGGTTCTAGCAGTACTTGCTGTCACGCATACTTGCATACATATATGCATACATATATGCAGACATGCAGACATCCGTACATTGTATAGACACACGGATGCAGGAAACCCCCGGTTCTCGAGAGATGCACCTTCAAGGATGCCAGTGGCTGTGCTAACGTTCTGGCCGAAGAGGGAGGAGAGAAGGCTGTAACCTAAGGTCTCCGGCGCGAGGGAGGGGGGCGGCGGCTTACAAGGTCGCATGCCATAAGATGAAGACTCAGATTCCAAAAAATCTTTGGGGGTTTGAAAACTGAAGAGATTCTAGCGGAAGCTTTGATGCTGACTACTGAAGCTCATTGCTATTCTGCTGTAACTGGAGTGTGAACAGTACTTGTACTGGCACTGCTAACGATGCAATCACGATCAGGAGAAGCAGTAGCAGTAGCAGTGGCAGTAGCAGTAGTAGCAGCAGCAGCAGTAGCAGTAGCAGTAGCAGTAGCAGCAGCAGCAGCAGTAGCAGTAGCAGTAGCAGTAGCAGGAGCAGGAGCAGGAGCAGGAGCAGGAGCAGGAGCAGTAGCGACAGTAGTAGGGATAGCAGGAGCAGCAGCAGCAGCATAACATTATCAGCCCAAACCCCCACCCCCACCCCCCACACACGGTAAACAGAAGCTCGTCCTGCGATCAAAGAGGAGAGGTAGCACTACTACTGCTATTACTAAAACTAATACTACTCCTACTGCTCCTACTACTCCTACTACTGCTACTACTGCTACTACTGCTACTACTACTGCTACTACTACTGCTACTACTACTACTCTTACTACTACTACTACTACTACTCTTACTACTACTACTACTACTTTTACTACTACTACTACTACTACTACTAGTACTAGTACTAGTGCTAGTGCTAGTGCTAGTGCTAGTACTAGTACTAGTACTAGTACTAGTACTAGTACTAGTACTAGTACTAGTACTAGTACTAGTACTAGTACTAGTACTACTAGTACTACTACGATTACTACGACTACCCCTACCACTATCACTGCCATTATTACCACTACTCGCGTTTGGGAGAGCCACCTGCGGTTGACTCGAAAGAAAAAGCGAAGCCGGCGACCACACGAAGCAGCAGGCAGCACACGATGAAGGGAGCTCCGTCACCTAGGTTTGGTCGAGGCGATGTGCGAACAACGGTAATGTAGGGGTCTTAAGAATTATAATAGGGCTGGGGGGTCCATTATGTTATAATGATAATAAGGAACCCAAAAGGAGAATTTTTGGTAATTATTGAGGCTTCTATAGTAAGCCATCAGAATCAAGCCAACGACCTACCATCAGTCTCAAGCTAGGCGCCCACGTACCAGCAGAGGCCGTTCAGAATATTGGCCATACCACCCAGGAAATTCCCAGAAACCAAGATGGGCTTGCTCCCGAATCTCACCAGCAGCCGGGTCCTTGGAGTGTCGATCTCGGAGGAAATGTGCCTTGAGGCCTGTAAGCTTGGTCGAACAAGGTGGAAAACGCCCCCATGTATATACAGGAAGAATCCTGCAGCTTTGAGCCTTCTCAAGATGTGTTTTCCTTGCAGCTCAGAGGCGTGATGGGAGTGCCGACCATAGTGGCCAGCTCGAAAATCGAGAAGATCCAGCCAAGAGCAGTGCCCTGAACCATGGGATGCCATAACCCTATTGCTTTGGGGAAGGCAGGGGCTGGAATGTTCACGAATGCTTCGTGAACATCTAGGCTGAGCAGTCGCGGCGGTTTCAACCGGAGGGGCAGAACTAGAAGCCGCCATCGTCTTCGCGGTGCAGCGATGCTATGAAGATCGCGACAATGAACACAACGGTACTGACGCTGATGCTGCTGATGGTGATGGCGACGAAGATGACTGTGCTGATGACGATGGTGATGGTGATGATAACGATAGTGATGGAGGTGGTGGTAACGATGATGAGGAGGAGGATGGTGAGCGACAGACTTGATTCTGAGGGTGGGAACCATGATATACGATGATGGGGATGATGCACGATGACGACGATGATGATGGTGATGGTGGTGGTGATGTGGTGGTCATGACGAAGATGAACATGACGGTGATGATGATGATGATGATGATAATGATGACGGCAATGACGATCGGAGATTATGTGCGTGTTCGGCGTTGCCTTGCCCGATAGACCGCCACACCAACAGCGAGGACAGTGCGATGATGACAATAACGATTGTCTTCGGGCTGCAGAACATGATGCTAAGGATGAAGATGGTGATGACGAGGTTGTTCAGCATCATTATCATCATCATCAGCAGCAGCATGACGTCGCGTCAACATCACGATGTCGATGACGAATAGGCTGATGATGCTGATGCAGATGGTGATTATCATTATTGGCGACGGAGATGCTGGTAATTTAACTTTGCTGAGGACATGGCGCTGGTAATGACCTGGTAATGGTGACCTTGATGTGGAGGCTGTTCTGTTTGGAGATTTGGAGAGTATCATTGTAGCTGCAGCCTAGCCCCCAAAGACGCCCGACTCTAAACCCCAAACCCCATGCCTCGACGCCCTTCTCCTTTGCTTCCGCCGGAAAGAACGGGGCGATTATGGAGAGCCCCAGCTGGCCACAGAAGGTTCCGATGACGATCAGAGCAAAGATGCCTGCAGCTCTCTGCACAAACGTCACCAGGCACGATCCTGGAGGAAAGAACGATACCCTGGATTTATTGGAAGGCTCGAAATTTCAGAAATCTGAAAGATTTATTAAGGCCAGAACCTGCTTCTGAAATCACGTTCCAGCTGAGTCGATGCTAGGCCTTCAACGAATTCTAAGCCTCGGGCTGGACGGTTGAATCCAGTGCTTTCCAGCCAACCCCTGAACACTCAACTTGCTGCCCAAATCACGGTCGCGGTGAGGGGGCGGAGTGAATTCCTCCTCGCCACAGGTGCTGCCTTGGGCTCTTCGGTTTTCGAGTCTCAGGGTTGGGACTGCAGGTTTGTGTGTGGGTGTGTCACTCAGCCAGTCAGTCAGCCTGTTGGTCTTTCAGTGAGTTCCTGGCGGTCGTCTAGAGTACAAGGAGCTTCAAAGTAGGGAGGTGTAGGCTTGAGAAACTTCACGGTTGCGGGCTTCAGGTTTCAAGCCCTGCTGTACATGTGGAACTGAAAGAATAATAGCAGCAGCAAGTTGAGAAGGACCCAACACGGCGCTCTAATGTAGGAGCCGTAATAATTAGAAGACAGGATTTGGGGGCCCATGAAACTATAACCATAATAAGGAACCCCCAAAATAGTATTAGTAATCATGAAGGCCCCTATATTTAACCCTTATAGAAACCCTTGTAGCCCCTTTTTAAGAACCCTTTGAAAGGCACGCTATTCTAATCATTAAGGCCGCTAGAGCAAGCAAAAGAAGTTTCAGCATGCTCTGTTCTGGAGGACAGCGGAGGTCAAAGAGCCATGAAAGGCTTCAAGATGTGGATGGTTTAGGTTTTGGAGGTTTAGGGATTTAGGGTTTGAGGCCTTGCTTTCGAACGCCTGGGTCATGGCGTTTAGGGTTTAGGGTTTATGGGGTTTTGGGCTCAGGCACAGGATTGTATGGATGATGTGCGAGCTTGGTGGATGGACAGCTTGGCTTTTTGTCTCTGGTCTGGCCTTCTCCTTGGGCTGGGGGCGAGGAAACCTCCACGGCCGACATGGCTCTGTCAAGTTGCTGTGCACCCAAAACCTCGCCCACTCTACTGGACTTACACCACGTGACGGCACGATTCGAAGCACTGGGCATGGGGGTTCAAGGAAGAAGCAGCACTAGTCATGGTTTCGTCCTGGCACCGCAACTGAGCTTGACAGGACGGCGGAGACAGCGGTACATGTACGGTGTACAAAACGGAGATGTACTGCAAAGATGGAAAAACTCACGAGTAACAGCTACACATACTCGTTTGCTCTACGGAGCTGTTGACCTGAAATATGCCACACTAGATTTGCTTGGAGTAGCCTAGTGGCAGGAGGTTCGATTAGCTGGATTGTGTACACACAAAACACCCGCGTGTATGTGCGCATGATACATACGTATGTATATATATATATATATACACGTATATCCACACTCATATACACATACGTACGTGCACAAACATGCGAACATACATACATGCATGCATACATGCATATACTTTTAGGTGTGTATGTGCATCTCGCCATTCTCACATAGATACACACGTGCGCGTCGCTCAACAAGGGGTAGTTGCCAGAAGCTCAACGGCCTGTCACTGTGTGTGGAGCTGAAAGTTCTGCCTCACCGTACTCAGGAGTCTTGAAGCCAAGTCTAGGGCTCAATGACCAGGGCTTTGAAAGCTTAGGGACTGGTGCTGGTGCTTGGTGTCAAGCAAGGTTAAGATTGTTGCACAGCTCCCAAGCCGAAGCCCTGCTGAACCCGAATATGCTGAAAAAACCCTCAAAGCTGCTCATCCTGAAGGAGGCATCCCTGCTTTTGCCACCAGCGAATGGCTCCAGAAGCGTTGTGGCCGTGGTGCGCCGTGTTTCACACGGGGTTTGGTCGCAGCCTTGCATTGCTCCACAGGTACAGTAAAACTAGCGTCAAGTGTCTTCCATAACGACCCGAGTACTCAACAAAGTGCAAGGAAAAGCCTGGTCGAACTGGGTCGAAGAAACAGCTCGGAGGAACCCAACAAAGTTGTGGCTAAACATCGCAGAACACTCAAAAACTTGCGGCAACAAAAGGCTAGTGACTAGTGTGAACCCCGCATGAACAAACCTCCTACCTTGGTAAGGACAATCCTCAGGGTTGATCAAGACTCCAGAAAAACGCTCGCAAGCCGAACGAACAACTCCTGCATGAGCAGTGCTGAGCTGCGAAGAAGATGGCTACAGCCATGATCCTCTTCAAGAGCATGGTGCCAAGAACGGTTTAGGGCTGATCGATGAGGACTTCCAAGTCGGGAGATTCAACCTATCTTCGGGCTACCCCCACATTCAGGGCCCAGGATACTTGATGTTTTACCGATGCTATTTGATATAGTTGAAGAACATCAAACAGAATGATCCAGCTTTCTCTTGAGTTCACTGTTTGGGTACTACACCCCATAAAGCCTCGAATTCGGGTGCTTCCGGACTTTGCCGTGGCCTGCCGGGCTTTGCCGCGCGCTTAGCTTGGCGAGCCAATCATGGCACGGGGCAGTTCACCATTGTGAGGTGCCCAACGTGCCGGGCTTGGGATGGGTCCCTTAAGCCTCGCAGCATTCCGTGGAGTCTGAGTCTAAGCAGGGACCCATACTACGTTTGAGGAACCCTTGCATTTAATGCAGTGCCTTCGGCGATCGTGACATAGCAACAAGAAGACTTCTAGCAGCCTCAGGACCAGCACCCGGTTTAGGTGCTCCCCTGATACCGCGTAGTCCAACCGGGCGCTTTGCGCAGAATCAAAAGGTTCACTCTCAACAGCAACTTCAAACTCACTGGCTTCTTCTGAATCAGGCGCATCACTCCGACTCCTTGCGCCTGATGCAAGCTTCGCAGGGAATACCATCGCAGTTGGACGGCGCACCACATCCGTAGAGACGAACTGTACCCTGTTCTGCACATGGGTAGTTGTCAAAATTAGGATCCCTTTTGGGTACCTTAAATATTAAGTGCCGTATTATATTAAGGACCCAAAACGGGACCATGATTTCGACAACACCCCACATGTATTGCTACAGTAAGCAAAGCGGAGGCAACTGGCCTGATTTTCTGGATGCGGTCCTCAGGATTTCAAGGAACCAAAACAGGGCCGGGGCATCGACATGAACGGTCAGGGTCTATGGATTGATGCCTTCAGGTCGACGTTCTGGTTCGCGGCGAGACCAACGAAGGACTTTCTTTGCAGTTACGGAGAACTCACCCATCATGTTGATCCCAAATGCTACTGCTAGCTGCTTTCAAGCGACTGACTTTTCCCTCTTGCTGGTCATCCGCTTGAAATCCACGGAGACCTTCAGGAAGGCAGGAGGTAAGAATGCTGCTCAGGGTGTTGCGGTCGACGGGCCTCGAAGCCCTGCGTCCTCACGTTGACACGGTCCCTGGCTGTGGCTTGAGATTGCGGTGCACGCCAAAATTGGTTTGCTGGCTTGTTTGGGCTTCGGGGTTTGCTGTCAAGATTCTCCATCCTGGCGCCTCTTTCAAAGTATGCCAAAAAAGAAACATGGCAACTGCCCAAGATGGGTTGGACTCTAGGACCAGAGACCCGATTTGTTGGCTGAACCACTCCTAACTAACCTTCATCTACTGCACCCGGGTTTCTTGAATGCACATCACAAGAGCACCGACAATGGCTCCAAGGTGCAGGGTTCATCTTCCTGCGATCCCTTGCTACAGCTTGGGAAGATGCTTTGCAAGACGCGATGCCGCTGGCCTGCCGCCCTTGAGGAACTCCTCGTGTGTCGGCAGGGTACGAATGCATGTACAAGCTACCATAAGCTTTGCACGCCCTTGCTGCGGGTACAATAGCCATGTCCCAAAATTGAGGCCTTGGCCCAGGATAGGGAAACAGCTTCCGCCCTCCACCCTTGCAAAAAAAACCAGGATATCTGGATCGCAAGTCAAGACCTGCTACTCAACTTTGAACAGGAAGCCTCTGCACGCATCGCGAGGTGATAGGTTCACTCGAGGCTTGATGTGTGGGACTCAAGCTTTAGATAACTACAGAGTAACTACTCTGTGTGTGCCCTTTGCTTAGAGGATCATGGGACATAGTAAGTAGGGTTATAAGTACCTTAATTCAGGTTATAAGAAGATATAACTATAGTTACCCTACTTATAACTTATAACCCTACTTACTGAGTCCCATGATCCTCTAAGTGGATTTGCCACTATTCAGGCGCTCTCGATCGACGCCAAGGCAGTCTTTCGTAAGCTCACGCTCTGATCCACGGCTCCGGGTCCTGGTATTTCCGCTCGATGTAAGACTGGCAGTCTCCATCATATGCCTGGGCGCAAAACATAAGGATCTGAAGAACTAGTAAGAACATGCCTCTAGCGTCCCTGTGTTGGTTATAGTGTATAACCCCAGAGCCCTATTGTAACTTTATTATTAGTGGCCCTATATTGGCCAACTCATCTGAAGAGTCCGAAACCGAATGTCCCTGCAGATGTGGCCGGTCTTGCTAGGCGCGTCGTGAAGCTAACTCTGGCAGCCCATACCAATACGGTTGATGATACAAATCATGCATTACCTTAATGACCCTAGACTATGGGAATTATGGTATACTCCTTATTATGGGTACTGCAGGATTTATATCATTAACCATACGACATGCCTCTCTGTCCAAAAAACCTAGGCAGTACGAGCCTCCACGCCCCCTTAGCCTCAAACCACCTTGCATTCGATGCCCTCCTTGCACCTTCACTCGCACCCCTCATTTCCTGCAACTGATAAATTCCCTCCAGGGCGCAGAAAAGTGGTCCTTCCACTCATACTCCCAGGTCACCCGGCCGTGCCTACCTCCGCCTGCGGGTAGGGTGCTGGATTGCGTCAAGTATTTCTGGACTTGCACCTAAACCCTAACCCTGCGCCCTAGACCCTAAACCTTGTGCCCTAAACCCTAAACCCTGTGCCGTAAACCCTAAACCATGGCTGTTGGGGCATCGCTTCTGGGATGAAGGTGCCAGCCTGTCTCTGCAGTGCCCGGCAGCGTGCCACCCACGAGGGGCCTGAAAACAGGGAGGCTTTCAGATCCGGATTCTGGTCTGCCTTGGATTAAAGTCAAACCCATGTGCTCTTTATGGTATACGATACCCAACTACATTACGTCACAGTCTGTCGTATGTTATCTTGTATTCCGACCCTGAACTCCAATGATCCCGGCTACAACCCTACTGTACTTAAGACATTCGATCTGCAAGCTCTTGAATCATGACAAGGATTTTCCCATGAGCCGACTTTGTAGGACTTCTCAAGCGTGAGAGGCATACTGACAAAGCCTTAAACTGCAACGCTACGTCCAAGAGCCCTGAATTTGTCGCTCTTGCTCCAAACTATCGGGAGCGTCGTTCTGTTTAAGGGATAAACAACAGGTAACCCTATAACCTATACTCAGTTCTTGTGGCGGGCCTTCGGTTTCCCTTCTGGCACCTCAACCGAACTCTTACAAAAACCCAAAAACAAACCCCATACAGTAACTCGAAAATTCATACAGTAAGCCCCAACCCCCATACAGAAGCCCTTCAACACCCCAAACCCCATAGAGTAGCCCTACAAACCCCAAACTTCGCTTCTGCTGCTCCGTTTCTCCAAGCCGCACGGAGGGTCCCTCCTCCTCGGCGGCCGCAGCCGGCCCTGGCGAATCCGAGGATGGAGCGGTGAAACTATGTTATATCATATCATGCTGTATTATGCTAGGTTATCAAGTTATCATATACTAGATCATCGTGGGGCTTATAAGATTTTAGATTGTTCATCCTGTCGCTTTAGCGTTGTATGGTTTCTGGTTTGGGGTAGGGATTTCGGGTTAATGTCTCAGAACCTTAGCACTTCTAGGTCCGTGGCTTAGGCTTCGTAGGCCTATTCAGCCGGCATTGATGGCTGAAAGCTTTGAGGCCTAGGTCGAAGAAGACATGAGATTAAGGAGATGAGAACCTTGAGCCCTAATCCTGAATCCTGAACCGTGGGTCCACGACTTCAAGCCGAGGGTATACACCGAAAACCTCCACGTTGACGGGTCTCCAGCAGATGCTGCGCATAAACTTCATCAGTAGGACAGAAAGGCTTATTTGGAGAGTTGAATCTTTGAATCGAGAGCAGGCCATCCCTGCAAGTGAAGTCAGAACCTGAAGCAACCCCAGACTCTTCACCTGCAACATCGCGGCCTGGACCGGGTGCGGGCTCGGGCGACACCGCTACGCCATACCTCGTCCAAAGACTCTTCGTCTTCATAGCTTAGAGCTGTAGGCTACGAGTCCCATGATTTCAAGGTAACAGGCTCTCAGTGTGTAGGTCTCTCGATTTTCTGGTGCGCTCCTGGCAAAATTTCGGCTGGCCGGCCCCGGATATGGAAAAGCCTTTGTTATAGTAGCCAGTACAGTGATAGCAACTGTCAGGGTCAGAGTTCTACTTCACATCATAATCGTCTTTGTCTTCGCAGTAGCAACAACGACAACACACCACAATAAGCGAGCAGCAATCCTTCACCCTGAAAGGCCCTGAACCCTAAACCCTTCACCCTGCAGCGCGGAAGCCTAAAACCCGGAGTCCGTCAAGCGGCGTGGTTGGCGCAGGGGTCGGGCTTGTGGGCACGGCGGAGATGCTATCTGGCAGAGGCGATGAAGACGCGCAATGCACTGCACTCTCTATAGAGCTAGAGCGTACTATATAGCACTCTATATATATATATACTACTGTACAAAAACTACCGCAAAATATAACACAACATCATATAACTGAATACAAGGACACATAATATGAAATAGTGTCAGATCATATCATATAAAATATCATGCACACTGGGAATGAGAATCGTCGTCATGAACCCTAGCAGCGACAGCCCTCATCCTCCCGGCGATCAGTGCTACTCGTCTCTTTCGCCCCGCCCACCCCCACCCCCACTCATCCATATTCCTCCGTGCCAGTACAACCACCATCAGTAGGAGTGGTGGTAGCAGCAGCAGCTGCAGAACTTTTCAGTTTAACACCGGTTGTGACAACATGTTCTTGAACAAGGTCTGCAGGCGGGCTTTGGAGTGCAGGCGACGAGACGTTCGCTCGAATAGTGTTTCTGGTAAGCCTCAGTTCCAGACCCGAAGTGAAATTTCTGAAAGCAATGCAAACAAGCAAGGAAATTCGAATAACCATGAAGAAGAATAGGAATAATAGTCATGAAAAATATAGTAGTAGCAATAACAACGAAAGAAGACAAGAATAATAACAGCTATAACAGTAATGACACAAAAGTAGTCGTAACAGCAAAAAATCACACTAACAAAATAACAATAGAAATAAAATAATGAGAGTAATGGTAGCAATACTAATACTAATAAAAACAATCTTAACCATTGTAGTAATACTAAGAGAACAAATGATAAATACATGGTTCCCCGATCGGTGTAGCAACGAAGAGTCAGCCCCCGACTCGCCGCCCCAGCCATAACTATACCACAGCAAGAAGTCAAAAGACATATGTCAGATCAAATCTCTCGAAGCTCCATGCCCTCGACCGCCCCAAACTTCCTCTGCCAAAAAGCAATATCAATGAATCAATGTCAAGATTCCGGTGTGGGGGATGGGGGGAAGGTGGAATCCAGAGTATCCGTAAGATGGACTTCCTGCCCGGACTTTAACAGTCGCGCGGACCAGGGAAGGGCATCCAATGATGACCATAACGACATAAGAAACATCCCACAACCACTATGGGGGCCTTAATAATTAGAATAGGGTTTTGGGGCCCATTATACTATAATTATAATCAGGAACCCCCAAAATAGTATAGGTACCCTTATACTAGCGTGTGGGACATCGCAATTCGTTGTCCGCTTGGTCCGCGAGATGCACTGAGCATCGACATGGATCCGGCCCTAGCACTGACTGCTTGATGAAGCTCAAGGCATCGGGCCCGGAATCCCCGCTGATGTGTGAGATAACATACCACAGTATAACATAACATAATATAACATAATGTAACATGATATAGTATAGTATAATATAGTATGATATAATACAGATAAAGTATCATGAACCTCGGGCCTGGGTCAGCTCCAGTCGCCACCACACCTGCGACAGCCGAGTGCCCCTACTACCTCACTGCTAGGCTCTCAAAGGACTTTCCTAAAAAAGTGGGAACGCGATGAACAGGGTGCAGGGCATCGGGACTGAAGACTTCTTGCCATTGGGCTGGGCCGACGAAGAATTCGCTTTTGCCCCTCCTCTCAAAAGAACGGTCGCGCCCACAGTCTCTCAAACACCTGGGCATGAACTCAGACGTTCTGACATGCAACTGCAACATAATTTCGCGGGATGGGTGGCACCCCTGTTGCATGCTGGACCGCTGCTACAGCAAAAACACTTCTTACTGCTGCCAATACTGATATCGACTTGGTGCTGGTGACCAGAACGGTGCCCGATCAGGCTTCATACTTTGGACGAGAACCGGCACTATCCTGGAGCCCTATTCAACACACAATTCGTCCGAGGCACGGCCGCCCTTCAGTGCCACCTTGGCCGTCACTCCGTAGGTGGCATCCTGGTTGCTAGTCGAATTTGGATCCCGCTCAAGTTTCAAGTACGAGTATTTTGAAAAGCTTATCATTCATGGGTCCTTAGCCAGCTCTCAAACGGATTGTGGATCATACGAAAAAGGACATCGGGAGGACGACAGCTTCGACCCACTTAGGACTGTATGAAAGCACCGTATAAAGGTCCTTATCCCTGCACGTCGTTATCGTTCTTGGTTTTTCCTATCGTGTTCCATGAAAATTGCGTTATCGGTTTGTTCTTTTACAACAGAAAACATACAAGACCGAACAAGGACATGCCAACACTAAACCTAAAGGCACGGGGTTATACAGCCCCACTTGTTTCTGAGGAGTGTCGGAGTGTCCGGAACTTCAAGTTCTTTGGCCGGGCTGGCAGAGTAGTTGGTGCGCCGTTTTGCAGTTGTCCCATGTTCACATGCGTCTTCCAGGTTGTTGTCGTCGCCCTCGGTTTTGCTTGCGCAAGCAGCCATCCTCCCTAGCATCGTGCTTTCTGACTGGGCGGCTGATCTCCTGATATCCTGGGCCCTAAGCATCTCGAAGTCCCTAGCAAGAACCTAAAGCCACAAATCATGTCACCGCAAAACGGCAGAGAATGGCAAACCCTCAAACACAAGGCAGCGAAAGCCAAACAAACCTGACACTCAATGCTGGAAATTCGAAATCTACACCCCATGCAGAGACTGAAGACCAACCCAACTGCCAAGGACGGTCCTCAGCCATCTTCTCTGCTGAAGCACCGTAGCTGTCCTAAGAGGATGCAGTGTCATGGAAATGGTGGTTGCCTCCAGTCTGAGCCGAAACTACTGGGATTGGCAATTTGGAAGCAGGGTGCGGGCAGCGGTTGTGGTCTGCTCCTACTACCACTTCTCCCACTACTACTGCTCCTCCTACTACTACCTACTACTGCTACTGCTGCTACTACTACTACTACCACTACCACTACTACTGCTCCTCCCACTACTACCTACTACTGCTACTACTGCTACTGCTGCTACTAGTACTACTACTACTACTACTACTACTGCTACTACTGCTACTACTACTACTACGACGACGACTACTGCTACTGCTACTCCTATGCTGCTGCTACTGCTGCTAGCCACTCCCCCACCTAGCAACTAGGCTGGTCAAACCAGGGTTCTGGAAGCTCGAGCTTGCAAAGTCGACAAGTTGATATTTGAGGCAACAAGCAGTGGTAGGACAGTACGAATGTATTGTAAATACCGAGTAAAACGCGCGTGCGCGCAAGGGTGTCGTCCTTACCCACACCGAACCCTTCCAAAATCCGAAGCTCGAGTTGGCAAAGTCGACGAATGGATTTTGAGACAACAAGAAGTGGTAGGACATTACGAAAGTACCGCAAATACCGAGTAAAATGCATGGTGCTCTTAAGATGGTTAAGAGCAAGTGTGGTTGGTAGCGGGGTGGCCTACTACTACGAGACGACGGCCACCACCAGGACCACCACTACTTACTTCTGCATATTTCTACTGCTTCGTCCTCTTCCACTGGTATTGCTGTACTTCTGCTGTAACTACTGCTTGTCGAACCTGTGCTCCAGATGCCGCCTGCAAGCTCTACAACCGACCTTCTTGAATAGGCCAGGCGCCTTCATGTCCTCCGTGTTGATCGCCGAGCTCTTGCCGGGCTCAAGCATTTCAGGATTCTTGTCCTTCCAACTTCGCGGCTCATAATTTTAAAGAAGGTCTTGACATGGCTCGGCTCCATCTACTGAGTGGCGAGGCTGCGCTATTGGAAAGATCAGGCATCTCATCTCTAAGCTGCACGTCCTCAGGGAGGTTCTTGTAGATGAATTGGTCCTCCAATCTACAGATTCCGCTGCAAACTGTTGCAGCATCTGATCGGGCGTGTTTCGCAAGAGCTACTTGGAGTTCTATGACATTTTCCGGGGACGGTACAAATAGTCTCATGGACACCCTCGACCCGAAGAACCGCCAACCCCAGCTCTGACGTAGGGAATAGCTCTTGGATCCTTGGGATTTCGGCATTGCTGGTGTTTAGGAAGATCAACTGCTACTTGCACTAGCATGCGCAGAACTGTTAGCATTGGGGCCGAATAAGCAGCAATAAAACCCTATTGTATCTAGGAAGGCCCCTGCATTCACCGGTGGTAGCCCGTCTCCCTCAACCTCGCCTTGTGGTACTTCATCTCCCTCGACCACATGTGCTGTGCCTGTCGGGCAGGTATTGGGGTTGAGGCTGTCGGGATTTAGGGCTCTCCGGGTCTGGCGTTCTTCGGGCCGTTGGTGTAGAATTTTGAGCTTCTGGGCTGGTTGAGATTTCTGCGGTAGCACCTGGTAGTAGTCGTTTTCGTGCTCGAGCATCTGCATCTCGGATCTGCACGGCATGCCCAGGTAGACACCTGAGGCAAAGATCAGAAAAACTGGAGCGAGGCTACGTCGGGGATTAACTGCTGGAAGTTGGCGAAGCCCTTACCTCAAACCAGTTCATTAGGAGCATCGTGATCTGTGTCGGAGTCTCAGTTCTCAGATGCCTCAGTGCCCTTCGCCAACCGCGACGCGGCGCATCATCCCGGGATTCAACGTGTGAGCAACATTGTAGTTGCAGCTGAATCGCATCGCAGCCCAGGTCTGAACAAAACAGCCGCCGGTACTGTCCTCCTACCCCCATCATCTCCAACCACGGCCACCACCGCCACCCATCGCCAGCATCGTCATCACCACCATCCTCGTAATGGCCATGGTCAGCATCATCAACAACATCATCGTCACTATTGTCATCATCATGGCTGTCTGAATCTCGATTGCTCGTCGGCTTCTTCAGACTCACAAGCATCGTTTGCAGCAAAACCGCTATCAGCATCAACCCCATGGCCGTCACCATATGAGCCAGTTTCAGCGCGTCATCATCCATACCGGCTAACTCAATAATAGTATCCCGAAGTGCAGGGGGAAAGAGCAGGCCGAGCCACGCATCCAAACCGACAGCGGGAAGACAATCCTTTGCTGCGGTTGTCAGGAGATTTGTGGTAGGTCTTAGGTCTGCTTTTGCCTGCAGATAGCAGGCTCTGAGGGCTTAGAGGCCGATGTGGCGATCTGCCGAGTCCTCCAAGAACGATACACCTCCCTCTTGCGGCGAGCGGCGAGAATATGGTGGAAATAACTATGCAGATGATGAACTGGGACAACACCTCAGTGCACCAAGTATGCGCTGCTGCCAAGGTCATGATTAGCTCTGCGACTGCCGCTGGGTAAAAAGGAACACTGTCGGTTGTCATGTTTGACTTCACATTGCACCAACCCAGAGCATCCTCTTTCAGCAAAACCGCATGCAAAAAATGTGTAAAGCGTTGCTGGTGACCAACGTCCGTCCAGAAACAAGAAAGTAATATAGGGGGCTGTAGGGCCAAATATAGGGGCCTTAGTAAAGGGAATAGGGTAGTGGTATGTACAGGTGTGTGTATATATATATATGTATATACATTACATATGTATGTATAATTATACATATTTTGTACTACAAGTAGAATTAGATTATGAAATCGCGCCATGCTCAAGTGCAGTTCAATCCGTCACATTTTTCTGCTGATGCCAGTGGCTGTTCTTGCTATCAGACACACTGTAATTCTCGCGTGTTCACATGAACTAGCAGACAAAACCACAACACGAGCAACTTCCGTGCACCGTTCTCCTTCTCCAGCAAACTGGACAATGCTCGTAAGAAATACCCTCCACAAGTGCAAGGTGCTTCAGGCAATAATTAGTGCTTCATTTCATGCACACTACGTTACTACCAGTGCCCTCATTTCTCCTGTCACGTATCGCAGATGGCATGACAACCTGTAGGCTTAATTATCGGACAACCTCCACAATTCTCCAAAACTGCTAACACGCAAAAGCCCTCCCCCTGTGGAAGTACAACGTTTGCATTGCCGCTTTACCTGAGCCTTGGCAATCTCAATCCCGCAACAACCCCTGCCAGAAATACAGTTCGATACATTTCACACATCCGTATTGCTTGCAGTCCCTGCATTACTTCACTGTTTTATCCCCGCAGGACTGTTGATAGAAATACCATGGAAGGTAGGAGGTGGCAGCCAAACCCAGCAATCACAATGGCTCGACACCTTAAAACCCTAAACCGTTGCTTTGCAGACAGTCCAGCTCCTCCCGCATAAACGGAGAACATCGGCTCCACTCTGAGGAATCGACCAAGCTCTGACAGGGGCAGGACGGGTACTACGGAAGAGGCTTATCTACCGTTGTCATGATACGTGGCTTTCTCATCCAGTCTTGAATGTTGCTATCACTATCCTTGTTGTTGCCATGATTATGAGTGCGACTAGTACCATCACAATAGTACCAGCAGCAGCAGCAGCAGCGGTAGTTGTAGTTGTAGTTGTAGTGGTGGCGGTGGCGGCGGCGGCGGCGGTGGTGGTGGTGTTGGTGGTAGGCGTGCCAGTGGTGGTAGTGGTGCTAGTGGTGGATATCGTATAGGAAAACGGATGTGTTGTTATGGAGCACTGTGCGCCAGACTTGTGCGGGGATGATCGGGCACCAACTCCAACTGTTCAGGCTCAAACATTTATGAATGCTTGGAGGCTTCAGGAAGCGACAGTTTAACTTTGACCACAATCTTCCCAAGGCCGGATGAAGTGACCAAAATTCAAGAGGATCGTAATGCAGCGTAAGAAGCTTGGAAAATGTTGCAATCATGTTTTGAATTGAAAGCCTCGTGCTTCGGGTCAAGTCCAGCTAACCGTAGACCCTGAGAACGACTTGACACCACCCAGGCTTCGCAAATCCGATACGACCAGACCTTGCTGCACAATGCACTACTATGTGGTTGTTCTCTGCCCCCACAAAGTCCACACAGATCTGGCTGCTTACATGAGATCACGGGCCCTCCAAAAGGCCGCCCCCGCCTTGTCCGCATACGACGGAGTGACGAAAATGAAGAAGGACGCGGAATAGAAGATGGGCCCAACCCACTTTACGAACCTACGACGAAGCCGGCTTCGGGCTTCGGGCTTGGATCTAGTAAGCCCGGCTTTGAGATTCTGGTGCAATATGAGGCGCTCCAGTGCCGCTTCTCTCCCCGCTGTTGTCGACCCTGGCCCTGAACATGTTTGTGTTCCTCCAGGTCCTTCACTCGCTCCTTGCCTGCCGCCTTCTGCGTCTCTTCCTCTGTCTCGATAGCGTGGGCTTTAGGATGTTTTCCGACTTAGTTTCTGCTTTTCCACTCGGCAGATGCTTAGATGCAGGTGAATCATTGAAACTGCAGAAAGCGCATGGGCAGTTTAGGACAGGCAAAAGCCACCGAAAGCCCGTGACTTCTCAGGGCATCAGCTTCGCAAGCCTGGGGCTTCGCGCAACTGAAAGCAACCCCACACTAAACCCTAAACCCTGCAAACCCTAAACCCTAAACCCCAGACCCTAAACCCAAAGCCTACGCTGTCCCAGATCCGAAGCCCTGAGTGAGCCGCTTGCCGTGCGCCTCACGAAGAAGTTCGCGATGTCGGCGCTCAAGGGCTTGACCGGCCTGTGAAACTGCTCCACACTGGAGAGTGCTTGCTTTTGCATGGCGAAACTATCTACAATCTCTCTCAGTTGAGGCCATTAGAGTCTATGGACTTGCGAATCACAGAACATTTTGTGCGAAGTCCTCTGCCAGCAAACACTCGGTGATCCGTCGGATCAAGCCCCTTTTGGGGGCTTAACAATTAGCATCGTGGCATAGTGTTTTGATACCATGATTATCGTAATTTTGTCGGGAGAAAAGAGGGTGCTGCAATATTACTACTTCTTCCGACCACTCTTAGTCCCTGAACCTCAACCCAAGCCACCTGGCATACCAGGTCAGGAGGAGGTACTTGTCCATCCAGTACTGCATGCCTCGACAGATTGGGACTGCTAGTCACCGGATTCTAGCGCAAGCCTGCACTACGATCAACGCAAAAAACCAAAACATGCATGAATACCCATACTGTCCACTGATATGTGCACTATGTGCGGGCTTTGAGGCCTGCTTTTCGGAACTGCTTGGGTTTCTGGAGGGCCTAGGACTCTCAAAGCCAGTTGCCAACCTTCTTGCCTGCAATCCGGCCCAGCACTGGTAGAAGGGTAAGGTTCGATCATGCTGTGCTTATACCGTAGTAAGACTTATACATCTCCTGTACCCATTTGCTACAACTGTGGATCATCTATCTGAACCATCCTCTGCGCAAGAAGCGCAGGTCTCAAGTCTTCCGGTTTGAGCGAATTGTGTACTTGGAGCTCTACTCCGACCGAGCACCCGGCCTAAGCCGATCAGGCCCACGAGGGAGATCAAGGGCAGGACGGGCTCGTAAAGCCTTGCAGTTTGGGGTCGTGATATACAACATACTCAACATGTAACGCGTTATATATGTAAATAATGTATATCATATATAGTACATGTGTATATAGAAATATATACATATGTTATGCAAGCAAAAGTCATTGGGGTTCAAGGCTGTGGATTTTGAGTTCAGGGTTCGGTTCAGGTTCTTTGGGTTCAGGATCTGCGGTTTCAAAGTTCGTGCGTATCAGCTCTCATGCATTTCCACACGCTGGCACCCGTCTGAATTTCCTTAGTGGAGGTAGGGCCCGCAGAACATGGTCTTTTCCGGACATGCTGCTGTAGCCGAAAGAACAGCTCTGGGCTTTACAACTAAACGATCAAACATCAAACACCGAGAGACAATCACGTTGCAGTACCTTGACCTTTCAGCCTAAGCATTCAACCCCAACGCCATCACCCTCACCACCACAATCAACAAGCACGAGCCAACATCGCACGCACCAAGGAAATTCTCGGAGACTCCTTGGGATGCAGGTTGAGAGTCCCCGGCCCTACGCAACATTGAACTAGTATCCCTAAAAACAATCCAAAGCCTCAAATCCTCAACCCTATAAACTCGATACCTCCCTGGTTCTCTGAGGACTTGGCAGACAGCACAGGAAGGTCTTCAAGGCATTGGCATATCTCCTGTAGAGGAATGGGAGCTTTGGAGTTGAAGTGCTTGGGCTTTCGGGGTTCGGGGGGAGGCGAGCTTGGGACATAAAAGAGGCGCCTTAGCAATTGCCTGTGGGGCCTTTGAGGTGAATGATTTCGGGCTACATATACCTAAGCCGGAGGCTTTGAACCCGGTGCCTGGTGGCGTTCATCGAAGAAGGCGCCCAAGCCTCCGAAAAGAGAGCAACCGAACGGACCACACGTCAAGTCTGCGGCTTGCATGGGCTCAGTGTTAAAGCTGCGGGAAAACTGGGAATGTGGATACTGCATGTATGTCTTTCCATACTGGCTCATCGATCATTTGGTTTGTGCTCTAAATACGACTCATCTTCGCCGTCCATCTGCATGCGCTGATGTGCATGTGTGTACCTCTGTATTTGTGTCTGTGTTTTTTTCATGTGTTTGTTTGTCTATTCTGTGTATGCAAATCCATGCACACATGTTCGCCCATTTCTTTCCACAGTTGTGCACGCACGCACAGCCGTGCATATGCAGATGCATGCATGCATGTCTGGGCAGATGGGCGGATGGGTGGGTGGGTTGGGGGAATGGCTGGCCAAGCAGGGTGTGTGGATGGCAGGATGGATGCGTGGATGCATGGATGTACAATTCAATAGCTCTCATCGTTTAGATTGCATGCTGTGGCAGACGAGAAGCAAAAGCAGGAACTGACGACCAAGCCGCACGCTTGCATGTACAATATACAGCAGTCTATAATGCCATAACGAATATAATACACACGAATATTTAATGCGATGCAAGTTATGAGTAGTTACAACGTTTCGTACCTAAATACATATGTACCTGGTTCCCTTTCAATTGTAAAAACATGTAGTCATGTGAAACGAAAACTGATATAAACACTGATCCACGTAGTAGCACAAGAGCTGATAAGGCCCCGAACAGAAAGATTTGCGAAGCTCCATAATGCTCTGCGCTTTGCCAGAGACGCCGGGACCCAAGAAGATTCTGGTCCGATCCGAAGACTCCAGCAAGCCTTCTTGAACTTTTCAATCTGAGCTTTCACCTCTTTGAGTTCCTGTCAGTTTCGGAGTTGGAGACCAATCAAGGTTTCAGGAACCCGGTTTTATCTCTAGAGCCTGGGATTTCCACGGCTTCAAACTGCCTGACCTAACTGGCTTGCGGACTGGTTGTAGCTGTTGGTGCGGGCAGGCAAAATTTAGGGCAAACCCCTGAAACCCTCAGCCTCTAAACCCAATAGAGTTCCTAAACCCTAAACCCCTGAACTCTAGACCCCTGAACCCTGAAACCCTGAACCCCTATACACTCATGAGCCCTACATGCGAAAAAAAACCGTAAACTCTAAACCACTACACCTAAAGCGCCGAAACCCCTTAACCCCTAGAGCCTTCAATCCCTCAACCCCTAAACCCTTAAACCCCGAAATCTTAAAAGCCCTAAACCCCTTGAAACCTGAGAATATATATATATATATACATATATATAAGCTTCAGGAAATTGGGGAAATTTGATCCCTGTCCATGTTTTCGCATCGGAGGTTGCCCACCTTCCATGATCCACTGCTTACGAAAAGCAGGTTCCGGTGGATCATGGGGGGGCCTGAGCATATATATGTATATATGTTTCTGTATATATATATATATATATGTACATATGTATTTGTATATAGACTCTATATACATACATACATACATACATACAGATGTATCTATATATATATATATGTATATATGTATATATGTATATATGTATATATGTATATATGTATATATGTATATATGTATATATGTATATGTATGTATGTATGTATGTATGTATGTATGTATGTGTGTATGTGTGTATAATACAAACATGTGTACATATGTGTGTATATATATATATATATATACATAAATGTGTGTATATATACATATATATAAATACGTTTTAAACCCCTGAACCCTGAACAAACACAGCCCACCCTTCCTTCATCTGTTCCGGATCCTTCGGGTTCGGCCCACGCCTGGCCAGAGAGGTTTAGGGTTTAGGGAGTCTCTTGGTGGGTCTGGAGTCTATAGGGGCTGTTACAAGGTGTCTAGGTTGTTTTTAAGGGGTGTGGTTTCGGATTTAGGGCTTCGGGCTGTGGGGCTTTGGTCTTTAGGGTTTCGGGGTGTGGGGTTAGGGCTTTAGGCTTTGGCTTTGGGGTTTAGAGTAAAATTTAGCTTGTAGGGGTTTGGGCCTTTGGGGTTTGAAGGTAGTAGGTTTTGGCGTTTTAAGTGTTGGGTTTGGGGTTTGGGGTTGTGGCTTGCAGGCTGTATGCATCCACTGTGGACTGGACCCATGTATTGAAATCCGTTCTTAGCCCCCCCCCCCCCCCCNCCCCCCCCCGCCCCAAAGGAGCCCTAGTTTGCATAGACCCCTCTGGCATGAGTCGAGGCATGCATTGGTTCACGTCTGGTCTCATTTGCTCTAGGACTCTAGGAATCCAACGTCCCTTCCGATTGAACTACCTGTGCTGTTCGTTTAGCTGCACGCAAGGACGAGGTGGAGCTGCCGTTTGGAAGACATGTCCGAGGAGCAACTCCGGCACAATTCATGCTTCTGAGCCGCCGAAACTTTCGAGACTGTAACGAACTTGATTTACTGCGAAACAATCGGCTCCCATGGCTACAGCACGTGTCAAAGCTTAGTTAAACTCCTGAACTCTAGCAGAATATCCCGTAGGCTGCCAAGATGTTAAACTGTTGTTCCGTGTCTTCCGGCGAAGCCACGTGTGGACTACCATCTGCGACTTTTCAAAGCCCGAAGATGAGCCAAGCCACAGCAGCACTTCGTTCATGTACTCCAGCTTCTCCTTGGATTCTGCGATGTGCAACAGGCCCACCCATCTCTGCTGTGGCCCTTTGAAACTAACATACTGATCACTATTACTGCGAATACAACAACCAGAAACGCAGTGGTGGTGGTGGCGGTGGTGGTGGCGGTGGCAGCAGCAGCAGCAGCAGTGGCACTAGCAGCAGCAGTGCTTTAGCTGCAGCTGTAGCTATAGCAACAGTCGTGGTGGAAGCCGGCTTTCTGTTGTAGAGATGGCCATAGCTAAGTTGCCGCATTACTAGACTCTACACCCAGAGAACCCACTACCCTTAATTAAGGTATATTCTATTGGGATCTCTGGGCACTGTCTCGTGGTAGTAGGACTACTCAGACGCCGGTCATACTAGAACTTCGCGCTCGTAGCGATAACCAGAACTGGATAATGTACGGGTGATGCAACGGGCCTTAATAATTAGAATAGGGGGTTGGGGATTTCCTTATCATAATTGTAGCATATAATATACCCCAAAAACCCTATTCTAATTATAAAGGCCCCTACATTAAATCCTCAACAGCCACAGTACATCTAACAACTGCGGTGGGTGCCGAAGGAAAACATTGGAATTGGTCCTAGGTCCTAGGAAGGATTCATTGCTGGAATACTAAACACTGCCGACACCAAAAACACGGGTACATTCGCAGCTGTACTCCTGAGAAGTTCAAACTCACGTTATGAAACTGATGGTATCGCCCCGTACTCGTAAACATTACACCAGCAGATGTCACAGCGGAGTAGGTGTCATGGCCAAAGTAGTCTAGCACCAACATAGCAAAAGTGCTCACAACATCCAAAGCATGTGCGGAAGCAACAAACTCGTCACAACTCGTCTGTTGAATAAAGGCAAAGAACATAGAAAAGAGTGAGCAAGTGATCCTGAACCCTACACCCTAAAACCAATCATTGTCATTGCACAAGAATAAGGATTCTGGCGGAGGCTCGTCAGTGAGCTGGCCGCGCTGCATGCCTCGCACCTTGAAACCTCAAAGTGGAGGGTTACAGGGTTCCCGGTTGAGGATTTGGGGCTTTGCCTTTTGGGGCTCAGGGTTCAGGGTTTACAGCTCAGGTTTCCGGGTTTAGCGGTTTGGGGGGTTCAGGGTTCGGGGTCAACCCTACCACAACGAATGTCTGGGCGTGTCTTCTTAGTGGTATCACTGGTGCTGTACATACCCGTGTTGAAGTTTTCGGTCAAAGAAACGATTTCTATCATTTGAAGCATGTCGTCAGCTGTTGTCGCAGCAAATACCTTTACAAGAACACAGACAGTGCATAGACCCGAGACAACAAGGCGGAAGCCCCGATGCCATATGTACTTGGGTCCCAAACCTGCAGTTAAAAGGGGCCCAGAAGCAAGACATGCCTTACGCCCGAGGTCTCCGCCGAGATCCATGTATGGGACAAGCGGGGGCACGAACGCGTTGATCAACAGCATGGTGAAGGCTCCGTTGACGAGGCCTCTCACCGTCACTGAGGCTATTGCAGACTTGGCTGCGCGTTCTTTATTTGCACTAGTTGCTAAAAATGCGAAGATCCCCCGGAACCCTAAGCCCATTCATGATTCACCTGGGTGTGGCATCTTGCTACATCGATTCCCTGCGAAGCCTCCATCCTGATACCACTCCTTCGGCTGCGAGTAAATGAAGAAGAGCACGCCGGCTGTGTTCACCACCCTGGGACTGCCATTTCTCCAGTCCGGGGATATGGCGCACACAAAGACGTGACGGTTTAGCGAAGAACAAGTTCAGAAATCCCACAAATCCGCAAGCTAGCAGCTAGCTCTAATATCATTCCTTAATGTTGTAAATGTATAGGGACTAGAAAGGGACACTGCTCCCAGGCCCCGAGATTTATTTACAGTCTCGTTGCAGCGAGGAGCATGCCAACCGACATCTTCGCAGCTTGCGAGAACTCCTGCTCCGTAAGGGTGTCGTGGTACTCCTGCAGAGGTTGCGGTTTACGATATAGGGTTCAGGATTCAGGGATGGAAGTGTGCCTTCCTGCAGCTCTTCAGTACGGGATTTCCGGTCGGCAGTTTGGAGGGTGAGGCTGGGGCCGGACATGAGCGTCTAACCCACAAACAAATCCACGAAACACCTCTGCAGTAGTCATTTCATCGAAACCACGAGCGTCGAATGCTGCTAACCCTTATTCAAACTCCGCCGTGAAAAGTTGGGGGTATTGAGATTGGTAAATGGGCCCGCTCACCCACGTCGCCTTCTCTCCGAGATATCGAGCTGCAGCCATCAGCAGCGCATTTACGATCTCAGCACACCGCCCGCGCCAGCTAAAGGCAGTATACAAGCTTTTGCTGCTCGGGAGCGCAGTGGCTGGCATCTAACATCAGGCAGGGGGCACAGAAGCAAGCTGTGACGAGACTGCTTCTGAGGGATCCGATAGGGGTTTCCTAATAGAGGGCGGCTCCTTCCTAAGGTTTAGGATCCCACCATGTAGGGTTACAGAAAGCCTGAAGCCTCGCCGGTTGGGACGTTCACCACAGGATGCCCGCAAACTTTCAGAGCTGATGCAGGCAAGCCACAGCCACGGTAAGAGCTGGAAGCAGCGACAACCATATCCCGGCAGAGCCTGGAGTTTCTCAGTTCTCGCTTCTGTAGATCTCTGTTTCTACACCTTTGCGAGGGAATCTTGTCCTTCCTGAGTGTAACCTTCGTTTGACCGCAGTACCGATAGCCCCGAACCGATACTAAGAGTCATCCTAGCAATGGTACTTGTGGGAGTCGTCGTCCTCCTCCTCCTCTCCTCCTCCTCCTGCTCCTCCTCGCCGGCCTCGTCGTCGTCATAGCGTCGTCGTAGTAGTCGCGGCAGAATTAGCAGTACTTAGCAATAGCAGCAGCAGCGGTAGAAGAAGAAGAAGTAGAAGCAGCAGTAGCAGTACAGTAGTAGCCGCAGTTGCTGTAGTAGCCGTAGTAGCCGCAGTAGCTGTAGGAGCTGTAGTAGCCCTGGTAGCATGCCTGTACATATGTCATGAAGGCTTATATTCTGGCTATTCATGCTTATGACTAGTGATGCCAAGACAAGGGTGATTCAGATTGGGCTGTCTCATTACAAAGCTCGTGCTCCCAGCGCTGAGGTCAAGAAGCCGCCGGCTTCCTTGACGGCTTCGCTGGCCTGACCACAGGATCCCAAAGGATGCCAGGGACTTAATGGGCGTTTAATTGCTTTTGGTGTGCCGGGGTTGGGGGGGGGTTACAAACAAGGTTATAGCCGCTATTATAGCCACAATGAATGCACTTGTAGTCGCAATCGACGCTCATTTGCTAGATCGCATGAACTCAGACTCTCAAGTAGGCTCAACAAGTCGTNGGGGGGGGGGGGGGGCGGATTGAGTTTACTTTAAGACTATATGGCCGAGGGCTGAAGATTCAGGCTTGGGCGATTTGGAGGCTTGTTTTGGAATGGGGTGTGGGGAGAAGGTTTGGCCACAAGAACTGGTCGTCAACCAAGCCCGAAAACTCCAAATCCTCAATTCTACACCGAAGTCTTGCAGGGGGACAGTGGGCGTCCTCATCACAATCCAAAACCTAAAACACACACTGAAGGCCCCTTGCAAACTCCCCTTCCGGAGCCTGGCGCAGGCCGTAAACGGCCCCGAAGCAAGCAGCGACCAGGAGGAACATGACCCCATTGGTAGTTAGAAGCCTCATGAAGGCTTCGAAAGTGTAGGCTTCATTGTTTTAGGGTTTAGGGCATGGGGTTTAGGGTTTGGGTTTTGGGTCTTTCGGATGTGGAGCTTTAAGCTGTAAGGTTTGCCGAGTTTGGGGCAGACGCCATGTGTTCGAAACTCCCGAAAACGGAACCATTTTCGGACTTTTGGGTTTAGGGCTTTAGGCAGTCTTGGCCCGCAGGCTCTCGGGCCTGAACAATGTTTAATAGGGTTTTGGGGCCCATTATACTATAAAAACAATAAGGAACCCCCAAAATAGTATAGGTAACTGTTAAGGCCCCTATATTAGGCTTGCAGGGGTTGGGAATATTTTCGCCTGCGCAGAAGCATCAGGCCTCACAAGTGACGCCACGGGACCCGCATGAGCCTCTAGGCTTGCAAAGGGAGCAAGACTTTAGGAACAATAATAATAACAATACCAATAATAATAACACTAATAATTGTAATACTAATAAATACTGGCAATACTAATAATACTAATAATACCAGTAGTACTAATATTTAAATTTACTAATAAGACTAATACCACAACTACTCCTACGCGACTAAGTCGATGCATTTCGTGTTTTTGATGCTTCCCCCATCTGCACACACGCAACGAGTGGGGTCGCTGAAAAGTCCTTGCATTTGCTGTTCCCGCCACGGCACACCTCCCGCACAGCGTCCACCAGTGAACATCGGCAACTAGACGCCTTGATTGTAGCTAAGACGACAAGATCCGATACATATGAAGATATGAAGATACTGTATTCCCCAAGGTGACGCCCCTGCGGCGCGCCTTTCGGCCACCTGGGACGACTTAGGGCCTGGACCCTGCAGCAAACAAACACCGCAGATCATCTTCTTGGAAGCCTTTCCCCCATGTGCACACCGAAACGCAACGACCTCGCAACAAAGCTTCCCCCGAAGGTCTGGCGCTGCCACGAACAAAACGCAACGACTTTAGCAACTGGGAGTAATACTAATAATACTGATACGAATTATTACTACTAACAATACTACTAAAAATAATAACAATACTATAATAATAACAATACTAAAGTAATAATGATCGAATCTGATAGAAGGCCTCGGCATGCGGAGTTGAGGATTTCATCAAGGTTTAGGGATGCACCAGCCCACCCTGAAGCTATGTAGCCTCCATCGTCGCAGATTTGCTGGAACAGCCAGTTCTGTCCAATGAATGTCACCAGGGTTTGCAGCGCGAGCCTCGAGCAAACCGTGTGAAGCTCTTTCTGCTTTACACTTCTCTACCAGTAGATCTTACCATGTCTTCATCACGTATGTATACTTGGGTCAGGCATGCGCAGGCTGTCGGAAGAAGTATTTGCACCCTTCCCAACCGTGTTCCTGCAGATGTCGTGCTGGGATATCCCGAAAATCCCCGCACCCAAGAAGTTTCCTGCACACTTCTGCAGGCTTCTGCATGTCAATGTGTGTCCAGTGCTGCCAGGGAGCGACAGAAAGCGTGGCGATCCTGGTGCATTTGGACCCCTAACCGCATACACTCTATGACCCTGAATCTGGTCTTGACGAACCGCGTTACTGATTTCGAGTTCGCCGCACAGCAGCTGGCAGTAAATTGGTCTTGCCTGGCGCCTACATTCATCCTTACGAAACTCACTGCGAGCCGTGCCAATGCCAAGTGTCAAACTTTATCACTGCTCGTTGATACTACTGCTACTATTCTCGTGACTAACCGATCCCTATCACTATGTCTGTAGACACTGCGGCCATCATTTCTCACAGGGGCTGTCGCAGTAGGTAGTCCGGTGGCATTGACTATTGCTTTTGCATTCCCTGCTCCTACTTCTAGTGTCCTGTGCTGTTGTTGCCACTGCTGTCGTTTCTGCCGGCACTGCAACTGCTGCTACTGCTGCTGCTGCTGTTATCTTCATGCTGGCCGTCATCATGGTTATACCCCTATTTGTATCTGATCTTCGTGATGATGTGCTGTGATGCTGCCTTCGGCATTGCTTCCCGTACCGCTTCAGTTGATGCCGTTGGTGCTGCTGCTTCTTGCAGCTCCTGTTCCTACGGCTCCTCGGCAAAACTTCGACATCCTGCACCGTAAACTGGAACCATGGGACCCCAAAGACCTTACACTACACCCCGAACACCTGAAACCCGAAAGCCCTACACCCCCAAACCCCTCAAAGCCCTGAAGCCCTCCTGGTCCTAAAACCCTGCCAAACCCCTTAAACCCTCCCTAAACTCTCAACCCACCAACTGCTGTGAAGTTGCGGCCGGCCGCCGATGGGGAACTTGGGAAGTGCCGCCCCCTGGGCCATGCTTTGATGCAGGGCTTTGTGTTTTGGGCTGTATCAGCGGGGTATCGGCGCTACTGGGTTCAGGGTTTTCGCGTCAGAAGGCCCCTGCCTCCTGTTCCGAGCGAGCACATGACTCCCACTGATGACTCTGTCACATTGCCCCAAACCTGGCTCATGCAGCGCGGGCCTTGCAAAGGGCGTTATTCCTGCAGGCACAAGCACTTCCACTTCAAAGCTACCAGGTGCAAGCCCCGATTCCCAGTTCCCCATGCCACCCAGACCCTCCTCCACAGATTCTCTATATATATATATATATATATATATGTGTGTATATATATATATATATATCTGTGACTGTACATATATATATATATATATATATGTATAGTGTAGGTCCCATGCATCTTCAGGAGAGCGGGCCCTGAAGAAGATGCTGAGGGCCACGAAGGGACCCAATTGTAAAAACTGAATGATAGGGAAGCCTAGGGTAGGCTCTGTCTGAGGAACAATATTAAAAATTTTGAACCGCGCCAAAAAAAGGTGCTAAAAACTGGAACAATCCTTTGATGACTCAATTCACCATGGCTAGGTCTTAAGAAGAAAATCAGAATGATTGAGAACGGCCACGTTTAGGATCATGGGACTCAGTAAGTAGAGTTACACATGCCTTAATTAGGGTCATCAGTAGATATAACTATAGCTACTGTACGTATAGACCTACTTACAATCTCCCCTGATCCTTCAAGCAACCATGGGAACAAGAAGAAAGCTCCGAGGCCGTCCTCCACAGGAAGCCGACGTCTTCGGCCTCACAGCTGAACCACCGTGCCCAAACGGAAGTCCACCTGCCATCTGCTTCGGCTTGAGGCCTAAGGCTAAGGGCCTAGCGATCTGTGTTCAGCGTCCAAGGTCTTTAGGCTGACGTCGTAAGAGTTTGAAGGAGCAGTGGCGCTAGTAGGAATCATGAAGACTGGCAGGGCAGATATGCTTCTTGCTTTGAGGTTCAGCATTGAACACGCGCGTGTTAGTGTGGGACAGCTCATTCTCCAGAAGCCGCTTTCAGCGCCCATGATGTGCCCAGCATTTCCCAACCATCATGATTTTTCTGGCGACACAAAATCAAAACGAATACGTACTGCTTGTATAACGTATGTATTCACTCCTGTGTATTTACTCCTTTGCATCCTCATAATTGTAAAAGGCATCAAACGACATGCTCCTGATAAGGCAGCAGAACAGAAAACTAGACGACGCAGAACCTGCTATACATCAATTAGTAACACCGTAAAGCAGATACATGAGTTATAGAAAACCTACCTGGGCCTACCTCAGCATATTCGACAGCTTCCCGTCGCAGAACAAAAAGCCAGCTTAAACCGTAGATCTGAAATCACTTGAAGAACGGGACGGCAAATAGTTTCTTCTTCCAGCTTCGTAGGCATCATGCTGTAGACGATGTGGTGTGTGCGCGTGCGTTTGCCGGATGGCTCTCGAACTAAAACAAACCCCTGCCGAAAGCAATCGGCGTCGACATTGGGGCTTCAGCTGGCGCGTGTCTGCAGGGCATGCCATAGGCAATGAATAGCGAACTGAACACAACGAAGTCGCAACCACGTGAAAGAACCTGAACTAGCCACGAAGGCGAATGCAGACACTAGTCAAAGACACTCCACCGGGACGTAGTGGCCGCAGAGGTGCTTTCCACAAGCCCGCACGCAAACACTTCTGCAAGTCATTCGGGAAGACGGCACATTCGGGATCCACTCATAGGGAGCGCAAGTGATGAACAATCCTGCGTAGTCGATGCATCCTTGGAAAAACTGGGAGCCTGCGGAACTACTTAGAGGATCATGGGACTTAGTAAATAGGGTCATAAGTACCCCAATTGAGGTTATAAGTAGATATAACTATAGTTACCTAGATTATAACCCTACTTACTAAGTCTCCTGATCCTCCAAGTAAGATACAACATCCAAAGGTTGGCACCTGAGTTTGGATGCCTTGAATAACATGCCTGCCCGGCTTCTTCAAGCAAGCTCGCATGTCGCTCTGGTGGCGGAAAACCACCTTGGCTGCTCAAAGGCCCTGCAAATCTCCACAGAGTTTAGGGCTCCAGAGTCTTAGGATTTTGTGGGTTTGGGTTTAGGGGTTTAGGGTTGTGCCCACCGTCCTAACGAAAAGGCATCCCATGTGGAAGCAACAGATCAAGGCTGCCCAAGCCACGACCACGACACCCGACGAGCGGAGCTTGGCATCCTGGTGTCATAAAGCTGACATACATACATGCATACATACATACATACCTCCATACCTCCATACCTCCATACTCACATACAGGCATACACACATACACACATACATACATGCACACATGCATGCATACATACATACAGACATGAAAGTAAATGTATAGAGAGAGAAAGAAAGAGAGAGAGAGAGAGAGAGAGCGAGAGGGTGTGTGTGTGTGTGTCCATTATTCTGTGTATACATATATGCATATATGCATATTCTATATATATATGTACGTATACATACGTACGTATTTACATTTCTGTTTGTGTATAGGGTGCTATAGCCGTGTGTATACATATATGTATATATATATATATATACACACACATTGTATGTACGTATGTATGCACACACAAGCAAACCCCATATGGTCCATACTTTTCAAGCCCATGGTAAGCAGCGAACCGCCCTTTCCCAAATCCCAAGACACCCAGAAAACAAAACTCATACATCCCGGCCAGCCTTCGTACCTGCCGACTTCAATGCTGCTGTGATTTGAACCATCTCCGCCTGCCCAGCTTTGAGGCATGAAGCTCAAAGCGGCGCTGGGACCACAATATCGACAGGGAGAGGTGGGGCATGCGTTTTGCATGGACTTCATACAAACGGAACCTGGCATAGCAGCTCACGACAAGCATCCGCTGAACTGCAGATTGTAATGACTGTCTGCTCACGCGCTTCAGAATGCGATGGCTACGAATGAGAGGCGTGACGTACAAGAGATACCGACAACGAATTAGGTAGTTGAAGACTGACGCTGTGCGAGCTCTAGGGAAGGCTGCCTGCACAGTGGAGCTCTCCACCCAGCCTGGCCTCTAATTGAACCCCTAACCCATCCTAAACCCCCCTAAACCGCTCCAACCATACAGCCCCAGGTCCCAAAGCAAGCTCGGCCTTGATGTTCTTCACCTGCAAGGCCAACTTTCTCACAAATGCTGACTTTGGGTTTCTAAACTGGATCTCTGTCAAGGGATATCTATGTTTACCGATCAGGTCTAGTCATTAAGAAGCGTCGAAGGAGGCTGAAACCCTGCGGAGCACTGCTTGCACGTTTCGAGCAGGCTGCACTAGCATGGTCTGGCTATCGGCTGCTCTCTGCTCTGCAGGAATAGGAGTAGGAGTAGGAGTAGGAGTAGGGGTAGGGGTAGAGGTAGGAGTAGAGGTAGGAGTAGAGGTAGGAGTAGAGGTAGGAGTAGAGGTAGGAGTAGAGGTAGGAGTAGAGGAGTAGGAGTAGAGGAGTAGAGGTAGGAGTAGAGGTAGGAGTAGAGGAGTAGGAGTAGAGGAGTAGAGGTAGGAGTAGAGGAGTAGAGGAGTAGAGGAGTAGAGGAGTAGAGAAGTAGAGGAGTAGAGAAGTAGAGGAGTAGAGGAGTAGAGGAGTAGAGGAGTAGAGGAGTAGAGGAGTAGAGGAGTAGAGGAGTAGAGGAGTAGAGGAGTAGAGGAGTAGAGGAGTAGAGTAGGACTAGGACTAGGACTCGGAGTAGGAGTAGGAGTAGGAGTAGGAGTAGTAGGGGTGGTACGAGTAGCAGGAGAAGTAGCAACAGGACCTCCGGGTCGCTACTGTCCTTCTCGTCCAGCCTCTTCTTCAGCTCCTATCGGTCACGGAACGCCGCAGGGATTTAATATAACGGCCTTAATAATTAAACTAGGGCTTTGGGCTCCTTTATAGTGTAAATGTAATAAGGAACCCCAGGGAATGCTTCTATATTAGGTTCGAGCTACCAAGGATGCTGTGAAGAGATGGTGGGAGGGAGGTTCCGGTTCCGGTAATATAGGGTCTTAATACAGTAATTAGAATGGGGTTTCGGTGTATACTATACCATAATTATAATAAGGAACCCCCAAAATAGTATAGGTAATTCTTCAGGCGCCTATATTATCTGCAGGCGGCGGGGAGTGTGGTGGGTGTCTGACTTAGCGCTGCTCTTGTCCAGCAATCCTTTGTGCTCGACAGCAAGGAGAAAAAACGGTGGAGTTCGGTGGAGAAGATCAACCTACTATAGGGGTAATAATGAGAATAGGGTTTTGGGGCCCATTATACTATGATTTTAACAAGGAACCCCCCAGAATAGTATTGGTAATTATTTAGGCCCCTATAGTACTGCACCTAACACAACCCAAACACCACTGACCTTGAAGCCCAAGCTCCAGACCTCCCGGGCTGTCCGGATTCTGAAATCCCAAAGGATTTGAACCTTCGGAACCCTGGACTGTGGTTTTTCAAAAACCATGGACTATTAAATTAGAAGGGGGTTTTCAGAAACCCGGGACTATCAGTTGAAACATTCAAGAGATCATAGAAGCCTCACCCTTCAAGGGGCAAGGCCGCACAGCCGACAGCATGCTTGTGCACAGAAGGGTGGTCAACTCGCAGATCAAAACGGAGGACTGACGACACACCGTCACGCTGCTTAGCGCCCAAGCATCTTGTCAACAAAACAGGACCAACCCTCGAGAAACTTGCTCAAAAAGATCCGCTGGTGAAGCGGCTTCCTATAGCAATGCGGTGGATGAGGATCAAGACCGTGTCGGACAATGGGTTCAGCCCTACTACTTCTACAACACACCCAACATGAAGGCCAACCGACCTTCAGCTTTGAGATGTTCTCTCGGAACTCCTCAATGTCCCAACCGATCACGACCTGCTCGCCACCCGCGCCACCCGACCGGTCGGAGCTGCTTGAAGCTTGTGGGGGGGTGGGGGATGGTTGAGCGACATTGAGGGATCTTAGGAGCTCAGGACTTCGCGGCTTCTCCATCAGATGTACAAGCCGCTTAAGAATTGAAAAAGGAAGGGCTACGGCTCAAATTGCTCATGGATTAGGGCTTGCGGCTGATAGGTTGTCTCCTTACCTCCTACACTGCCGCATCGGAATCGCCCATTCCCTCTCAATCGCCTTGACGATCTCTGTGTCGGTCTTGCCCTTCACGGCATGCTCTTTGAAGAACTCCATGATTGCATCCTGCAGGACCGTTGCTATTCCGGGTCGGCCCAGCCTGACTACGAGCCGAGACCAGGAGGCACTCTAAATCTGCTACACATTATACATATATATATATATATGTATGTATATACAAAGTGTCTATCATGCATCACGTATTTCACTTTTCTGTTTGCATGATATATGAGATAACTATATAGCATACATTTCCCACTTATATTATGTTGTGTATACTAATTACATGTTGATTTATTGTTTTACAAAAATGTTTCTACATCGTCACTTTCTCACTTGATAATATCTTAATACGTATGTACGTATAGATATGATATATATATATATATATATATACATGTCTGTCCTGTTTCATGTATCTCATCATTCGGTCTCGTATATCATACATATCATGTTGTATAAATTATGCCATACGCTTGATATGTTCTATATCTGTACTGTATATCATGTAACATAGATCACACAAACATATTTATCTATCTATGTGTGCGTGTGTATATATACATATATTACAAGTTATAGACTTTATGTTGTGTGATATTTGCACTTCACTATTCTATACTACACAGTGTATATTATATATCGCAAGATGTATATTGCATAGTCTGCATAATATCTATTACGCACTATCTGTTGCAGACTACATGCTGTACATTGCATATTGCATTTTACACACTCTATGTTCTCTACTATGCACTATGCATCACATAAACATTACATGTTATAAGACTGTATATTCTACATTATAGACTTTACAACATATGTTGTACATTATGTATTGTATAGTGTATACTGTATAGTAAAAAAGGTATATTACATGTTATATAGCCTGTACTCTGTATTGTATATTGTAACTAAACTATATATGACATTTTCTCTTAATCTACTTTATATGATATGTACTACAGAATGGTAGGCCCGTGGCTGGGTTTTGTGAAGGTTGATGGCTTGGGGCTTACGACTTGAGGTCATGGGCCCCTGAATTTAAGGATTACGGCTGGTGATATTGAAGCTTACGGTATTTAGGCCGCTGAATCAGCAGCCGGCCCGGCTCAGTGTCTCGCAACGAGGCTGCGAGCTACGACAGGGGCCCGAATATAAATAGGATTTTGTTGAAGCTTGATCCGTGTGTGTGTGTGTGCTGTCGCAGGTGATTCCGCTCAGAGACGTTCGGCAGAAGCCAGCCTTCAGCATGCATGACAAACGAAGCTCACTAGCCGCATCTCGCTTCATGAAGAACATGTAAGCTCGAGTAGCAGGTCTCTTCGTGTGAAGCTGTAAAAGTCTGTCCACTTGCTGATGGTCCGTGCTGCATAAGCCCCTCCCTGGAATCATAACATCTTCAGGTTATGAGCGCCCAATCACGTGCAACAGGAAGACAAGCTGATAGGACCAGCATCCTGGAGGGCGAAAGCTCGGGACCAAGCTACGGACCAGAAGGCGGGAGTCGTCAGTCTGTTGTGCTGCCTGATGGTGTAACTTCGAGACAGTTTGCTGTGGAGACAGATGCAGAGCGTCATTTGTTGGGTCCACCGGATCGGCCGCGACTGGACAGGAAGGAAACGGCGTTTCGGGTTTAGGGCGTTCGGTTCAACAAAACCACTCACCTGCACAGCAGCCCCAGCACTCCACTGAGCAGCAGCAGCGTCAAGAACATACCGAGCGGCAGCAGCAAGCCTCGGCGTCTGCAGGAATCTCTCCTCAGCATTCGGAAGGACCTGCAGAAGTGCATGTACAAGAACCACGCCCCCTTCATGATGAAGTTCAGCAGAGAGCGCATGAGTCCGTTCTGAGACGCGAACTGGCAAGAAGTACATGTTCGTCAGGCCGAGCAAGCGTTCCAGACTGGGGACCACGGCGGCACGATCGTGGAACCCGGAGGTACCCGTCCTGCCTGGTTTGCAAGGGTGAGTGAGGCTGTTCAGAGAAGGATCGCGAGTCCGGTGATGGAGCAAGTGCAAGCCTCACAGGGAGGTCTGAAAGAACTCCTGAAGCATCGCCCCACTCAGTTTGGCATTCGCAACCGGCGACTCCTACAACCATACATCCACAGCCCTTGATGACTCAGGAGGTTCGGCAAGCTATGTCAGCATGGACGTCACGGCCTTCCTTGCTCACTCCGAGACCCCGAAGGCAGGCGGAGGAATCTTCGAATGCTTCGCGAAGCCAAGAAGTAATAATGGAGGAGGTGAGAAAGCAGGTGAAGGCCGCCCTTGATGAGCGAGAGTTGGAAATGAAGCGGTTGAGCGATGAGAATCGAGAGCTACGGCAAGCCGTGTTTGAGTTGAGCAGCAGGGAGTTGGGCGGTGGTGCCAGAAGCGTTCAAGAGCAAGGGACCTTGATGGGTGGAGGTCCAGGACTTCGAGGCACGGAACCCCGAGGCAATCCAGGACCAGAACATCGAGGAGCTGTTGGATCTGGCCGGCCTCCTCCTGGACTTCCTGCGCAATCTTCAGTACCTGGTGGGGAACCTCTCGGAGGTGAAGCTCTCAGAGCTCCGCCGGGCCTTGCAAGACCAGAGAAGCGGGAGGGTGAACTAGGTTCTCCTGCTGGACTTCCGGCGCAATCTTCAGTACCTGGTGGCAATCCTCCTGGACATGACGACAGTGAAGGTGGCCACAAGTACCAACGGGTGCCAGTGGTCACGGCGATGGAATCCAACCTGATGAACATGTTGAACCAGGCGCAGGTGCCGCGAGTGGAGAGGACAACGCCATGGTGGACCATCTGCACCTCCTGGTACAGGGCATGAGGCAGCTACAGCAACTTCAGATGAACCGCAAGGACCACACTGAGGCCGAGGCGGTCAAGGGAGGCACGGAGCGACAGAAGATGCCTGAACCAGGTGACGCAGCTGCTGAATTCAACGATTGGATGTATATCACCGAGCAGCAGCTGGGCGCGCTCACTGACAATGCCAGTGCTTGGTTTGGAAAGTGTTTGGCGTGTGCCTGGGAAGCCTATGTTCGGTACCAAGGATCGTCGGCTTTGGAAAGACTCAGTTCCGGAGCTGACTGAGGAATTGAGGGACCAAAAGTGGTTTCGGCTGGAACGCCGAGTCCTTTCCCTCCTGCTGGCGGCCATGCCGAAGGCCGTCCCTGAAGACACGATCACCCACCGGGTGGAGAGCATGGCGGGTGTCCTCTTTCGCTTGCACGTGATCTACCAGCCGGGTGGGGCCATGGAGAGAACCGCCATCCTCAAGCACCTGGAGGGCAGCTCGGGCACAGATGACCCGGGTGATGTTGTGGCCCAACTACGACGATGGAGACGCTACTTGGCGAGAGCGGAGGAAATGTCAATTGCCCTTCCGGATGCCAGCCTTCAACTTCGGGGCATCAAGTTGATCACGGCTCGGGTCTTGGAGAAGTACTCTGACGTGAAGTTCAGGCTGGCCCTCGCTAAGAACGACCTCAGGCTGTCCTCTGCGCCTACGGCAGAATCGGTCCTCAAGTACTACCAGCACGCACTGGCGGAGCTACAGCAGGTCGCGCCGAATGTGAAGGCCAACTCCGAGGGTGCTAAGCTGAAGGGAGCAAATGCAACGACCACGGCAACTTCAGGTACTGGCGGCTCAGGCTCTCCTACAACCTCGCCGAAGAAGGGAAAGAATCCTTGCAAGTTCTTTCAGAGCGAAGCCGGCTGCAAAAGAGGGGCGTCCTGCGCTTACGCCCATGAGTTCCTCAACAAGGCAGATCGCAAGTCAAGATGTTGGACTTGTGGTGGGGCTGGCCATCGACAGCAGGCCTGTCCTACGATCACAAGTGAGGCTGGAAAGGGCTCTGGGAAGCAGCAGCAAACCTCCTCTACTACCAGTGTTCCTAATTCCAATGCAACGGCAGCAAGGATCCAAGCCCCTCCGGCGGACACGACCTCGATGCCCGCAGCGCCATTGCCTGATGCCGGTTCGAGTGCAGCTACTACCTCAACGGCGACTTCAAGTGGAGATGAATCGGCAGTCCAGATGAAAAAGCTCCTGAAGGAAGCCAGTGCTATGCTGAGCAAGATACAGCTGATGACGATGCGGATCAACGATACCAACAAGTCCACCGAGGACCTGGAGTTGCTTCTCAGATCCGCTGGAATGGACCAGCATGGTTTGGCCCTCCTGGACTCAGGAGCCTCGCACGTTTCGCAGCCCAGTCGATGCGGCGAAGAATGTGGGGGTGGAGCTGGCTGATGGCCAGACGGTCAAGCTGAGGCAGACGCGCGCGGGCGCCGCGGGCACGCTTCTCAAAGACGGGAGGGACCAAAGCCCACAGGCGCCGATAGTGCCGCTTGGCTGCCTTGTGCAGCAGCTGGGATGCACCATCAGCTGGTCGCGGCGGCAAGGCCTTCAGGTGGTTCACCCTACGCATGGCCGCTTAAGACGAAGGGAAGCTGCCCCTACATCTCGGAGATGGAGGTGTTGAAGCTCATCGCGGAGATCGAGGACAAGAGTTTGGAGCAGCTCCAGGAGACAACGATGAGGAGTCTGCGGGCAAGCTCTACGAGCTCTCCGCCGATGCCGTGGACCACAAGCTTGGGCGTCTACGTGGACACAGGTGTGAGGGGCAATGCGCTGGCAGCTATGATGGACCCCAGTTTTCCTCTTTCTTAATTTGGAAACAGAAACCGAGAGGTACGACTTTGTGGGCCCAACAGACCTGGACGTGTCGGACAAAGCTGGCCAAGCCTACTTGAAGGCCTTGCCCGTTAACAGAAGAATGAGAAGGAGGCTTCAAACCTCGCGCTGGATAATCCACATCTACGACGGCAAGAACGAGATGGCGTCCGAGGAGCTCAAGAAGCTTGAAGGCGAGGGCATTTTACCATCCTGGAGATTGATGTCCAGCGATCCAAGATCTACAACATGAAGGGTTGGAGCAATGTTCTACGAGCTCTTCTCTGGGCAGGGTGCCGTGGCCAGATTGATGGAATTCTTGGCGGCCCGCCAAAAGGAGATGATGAATTGAGGCAAAAGCTGATGTACCTTTGGATGGTAGCTGAGAAGGGAGCTGAGAAGGAGAACCTCCGGAAGCCCTTCCTCTTCATGCAATACCCGGTGGCCGTGGAATGGTGGAAGGGCGAAGAGTGGAACCGCCTGCGAAGCGAGTATCTCCTGTCGCATGTTTGTGTGGACGCAGGGAACACCCAAGTTTTTCATGGCGGGACTTCCGTAACCAGCTGCCATGTCAGAGATGGTTTGGTGGATGCGGAGGCCGTGGCGGATGATGAGGTGATCGTTGCTGACCTACCAGTACCTGCGAGGCGATTGAGGGCTAAGGCCAGGCTTGCTTTGATCATCATCAACCCCGTCGAGGACCTCGAAGCGTATGCAAGAGAGTTGGATGTCGACGAGATGTATGGCGTCGAAAATGTGATGAGCATCTGGGAACGACTGAAGAACATCTCGAAGCCCAAAAGACGAGGAGCAAAGGCGGCCGTTGGAAGTGCTAGTGGTGAGTCCTTCTATGCTGGCTGCTTTGCTCATGGTGGCGTGTGTGGCATCATGAACATGGTCAGGAAACTTCCCAACAGGACTGCCTACCTGGTCAAGGCTGCCAAGGAGATTACCGGTGAAGACCAATGCGGGTGTGTGGCCATTGTCGAAAATGTTGGAATGGGTCCCCACAAGGACAGTCACAACCAGAAGAACACTCGTCACTGCCTTGACCAACTTTGATGGTGGACAAGTCTGGGTTGAGACGAACGAGGGAGCCTACAGCTACGACGATGAATGGAGAAGGGTCAAACCTGACCTTTGGAAGCGAGGCCGACTACATGAACTACAAGTTGGTGTGCCATGTTCCTTTTCCCCGGGTCAATGGCATCAAACGGAACCTTGGAAGGGAAGACGAGTGATCCTTCTCACCTACACGCCAAGGTTGAGTTATATGAAACCCGAGGAGGAGAAGGAGCTCAGGGGATTGGGTTTTGATCTACCTCGCCCAGAACTTGAAGGAGACCCAGGGCCCAGCCACCCTGATGAGCAGGTATCCTCTATGTTTGAACCTCCTCCGGAAGCAAATGGGGATCAATGGTTTGAGGGCCTTGCTGAGTTGAATGAGGATCAACGCGACCTACTTGAAGAACTACAACAACGTGCGGTCGTTCTACGGCGCCTCCTTGAGGAGGAGGAAATTATCCTGGAAGAGTACCGGCGGATGGGCAAGCAAGTCACTGAGGAGGCGAATCACACCCATCAAATGCTCGTGGACATGATCGAACAAACTGCCGATGCCATGATCCAGGCTGAGGAGAATGAGGTTCGGTGCTGCTACCTGAAGGGCATCAATGCGGACCAACAAGAATGTGACCAAGTTGGTGATGTTTTTGACGACCTACAGGTGGTGATCAATGTTCCGTTGGACCAAGTGAAAAGGAACCTCCCTGTTTGCATACCGGCCATTGACAAAGAGCTTGGGGTGTTGTTCAAGGACGGCGAGAATGGCACGTTGAGGAAAATCAGCTTGAAGGGGGCCAAGGCGCGAGAGAAAAAGGGCGAGCTGGTGATTGTCCCAAGCAAGCTGGTCTTCACGCGCAAGCCACCCAACCAAGGAGCAGCAACGAAGTTAAAGGATGAGTCCGGACCTAAACAACAAAGGGCCAGATGGCGGCGGAAATGCCGCATTGTGCTCTGCGGCAACTTCGCGGAAAGGCCAGAAGGACAAAGCCAAGCTGAACTCTATGCAGCAGGGGCTTCCGCAGATTCCATGCGAGTAGCCCTAGCACTGGCGAGCCTCTGCAACTGGCGTGGGGCCGGGTCGGGCATAACGGGAGCATTTCTGCTAGCACCCTGGCCTTCGCACATGAGGAGATATGCAATTCTCCCAGCCAAGACCTTGATTTTGGCCGAAAGGGCTACTGAGGAGGAAGCCTGGGAAGTGCATCGTGCACGTTATGGCCTTCGCGAGAGTCCAGCTGTATGGAGTGATTTTAGGCGGCAGAGGCTACGTGAAGCTAAGGTTCAATGGAAGGATGGACACCTGACACTGAGGGCATCAATCGTCGACCCCGAGGTTTGGATGATCGTCTACACCGTTGAGGGCGAGCCGGACGTTCTGACCGGCGTCCTTGTCACCTATGTGGACGACCTTCTGTATTTGGCCGAGGAGCAGGTAATTGTGATGTTACACGCCTGGTTGTGTGAAGATTGGCCAAGCAGCCCCTTGGAGTGGACATCGGATGGCACAAGGTACCTTGGAGTTGAGATTGAGCAAACCAATGAGGGACACTTCTTGATTTCCCAAAGAGGTTACCTTGAAAGCCTTGTGAAGGGGTATGACATGGAGCCTGGAGAACATGTTCGCCTACCTTGTCCCCGGGAGTGGCTTGTTGATGACGATGAACCCAGTGATGCCTCAGAGGAGTTTACACCCGAAGAGCTTCGTCGAGCTCAGAAAATCACTGGGGAGCTCCTCTGGGTGACAAGACCACGACCGGATGTCCTCTTCATTGTGACGATGATGGCTTCAGCCCTTTCGAAACGACCATGTCACGTCTACCGCGTAGGCTTGAAGGTGATGTCCTACCTTGCCGCTACGTGAAGGTTCAACTGCAGCTTGGAGGCCGGCAGCCTGTGGAGCAAGCAGTAACAGAAGCAACAACAACAAAGCCTACAGAAGCAGCATTTGCCAACTGTGCAAACTTGGGTTTGAGGTTAGAGGGGTTCTCTGACGCGTCGTTCACACCGTTTGGAGGACGATCCTACGGAGCCTCGGTAATTGCCCTCAACGGCTCAGTTGTCGCTTGGAAATGCGGCAAGCAGGCTCCATGTCAGTTGCAGAAGCCGAGCTCCACGAGGCCGCCCAAGCCACGCTGCATATGAAGGGCATTCAAGCTTTGCTTGGGGAAATGGTGGGTTGTGCCACAGGCACCTTATATTGACAACAGCGCTTCAGTTTCCTTGATTGGAGGATGTCAAGGTTCATGGCGCACACGCCACCTGAAGGTCCGATGTGCCTTTTTCACAGATTTGGTTCAAGGTGAGCTCACCGTGTGCTACATTTGTGGGCAGAGACAGCTGGCGGACCTACCTACGAAACTCCACAGCAAGCTGAGGCTTTCAGAGCTGATGAACCTTTGGGGTTTCATCGGAGGACCCCTGGCAAGGATCAGTGATAAAGTGAAGATCGCTACTGTGCTATGCTACCTGGTTGCTTTAAATGCTGTTCCGGTCGAGGCCGCTGATGTGGCTTTGGGTGAGAGAAATGTGTCTCTTGCTGGATGGGACGAACTTACGCTGGTCACTGTTCTGGTTTGCATTGCAGCTGTAGGAATATGGGAGTTCTTCAAGCGGGCTGTTGCATGGATGCTGGGTATCAAAGAGGAAACAGCAAAGGAGAGACGACTTCGCCGTCTTCGTGAGGTCGCTAGAACAGCAGCTCAGGAAGAGCTGGACCGCGAATACCTGAAGCGAGAAATTGAAGTCGAGGCTGAGACCTTGCGGTGGCCGCTGAAGGCCACCGCGTCAGACCCAGCTCCTGTGAGACCACTGGTTACGATGAGAACGTCCGCGACGCAGACGCCGCCCTTAGCGGAACCTCAACCAAGAGTTGAAACACGAGTGGTCTACCAGAATGCCCCGATCCCCGAGGATGTTCCGGTCGGACAGTTTTGGAAGACAACAGACCACCGTAGCAAGGTGCATACAAACCGTGACTGTCATGGCCTGAGGAACGCAGGAACAGTGTTTCTGACTGAATACTGTAACTACTGCGAGGGGCGCCGGCCCTTGTATACAAGGCCGAGATGACATCATGGAAGGAATGATTATTCCCGTGCCCTCGACGGAGCCGCTGACATCTAGGTCAGCACAGACTGTCTGGATATGGGATACAGATGCAAGTTACATACCCGTGGAGCGGGTATGGCACTACGAACGAATGCTGGTCCTTCTCGAAGAGGAAGGCCCAAGGAGGAGTGTTGAAGCATGATCCATGTGTGTGTGTGCTGTCGCAGGTGATTCCGTTCAGAGACGTTCGGCAGAAGCCAGCCTTCAGCATGCATGACAAACGAAGCTCACTAGCCGCATCTCGCTTCATGAAGAACATGTAAGCTCGAGTAGCAGGTCTGATCGTGTGAAGCTGTAAAAGTCCGTCGGCTTGCTAATGGTCCGTGCTGCATAAGCCCCTCCCTGGAATCATAACATCTTCAGATTTTTAGGGTGTATGATACTATAATATAATAAGGAGCCCTCGGGAATGATATTACAAGTGGCCGTGAGGTACAAGCATATCATCAGGAACATGCAACCCCCTGGGTCAAAGGGGCTGTGAAGTCAGGATATGACCCGGATCACAGTCCGCAGTGCGCAGCGAGCTGTCCTCATCCGTAGCAGTTGACGGGAGTCCCTGACAGGGGCATTGCTCAGGTTCCAAGCATGTCACAATGCTCCAAAACCGAAAACTCCAACAACCACAGGTTTAGCGCTTTGGGTTCTAAACTCTAAACTGCAAAGCCTAAAGTGTCGCCTTGACCATGATGGCAAAGTCATTCGGAGAGATCGTGCCTGAGGGTGCGGCAAAACGGTCATGGTGATGGTGATGGCGATGCTGCTCACCATCATCAGCATCATCATCAGCATCATCATCATCACCGTCATAGCATCATCGTCAAGACAAATCATGACCACAATGGTGATGTTGATCACCATGATTCGTGGTGATGTTACGATAACAGTGATCATGGTCATCACAAAGGTCATGACGATAGTGACGGCGCTCATGATGGTGAGATGATGAAGATGATGATGGTGGTCACGGCGATAATGTGGCTGATGTAGATGCTGATGCAAGCTATAATGGCGATGATCCTTTTACGATGTTGGTAGTGGTCGTGGCGGTGGTGACAACGATGCTGGTGTTGGTGACGCGAGCGAAGATGTCTTTAAGGATAATTCCAGGACAATGATAAAACTGACCATGACAGAAAGCTGGCTGTACTGCTCATGGCACGGCAACGGTGCTTGTAAAAAAGATCATGCATATGATGATGATGATGATGATGATGACGATGACGATGATGATGATGATCATGATGCTGACGATGATGATGATGATGATGGCTGTGACCTCGTTCATGTTCCGGAAGAGGCAGCCATTATCATCATCGGCAGCAGCAGCAGCGTCCTCATCACCATCAACATCTCCTGATTTCATCATCATCAACATCACCATCATCATCATCATCTCATCAACATCGAAATCATCATCATGACTGACCAGCACTGCCATGCACCATTCAAAGTTTCATCTCCATACATTGTTCTTTGACACTACGACTTTCCCGTGCCTGCAACCCCTGTTCCTCAGCACAGTGTGATCCGTGCAGGGTGATTCTTACCGGGTCCTGTGCTATCGTCCCGAACCCTTCAATCCCTATTCGGGCTCCCACCAGCATCCACTTTGTAGTCGGTCAGGACCTGGCGTACTGAACTTGCGAAGTCTGGACCTTTGAAGCAACTGGGCCTGGAGAACCTCGGGCCACCGTGGCTGCTGGTCAGAACCGGGGACTTCCTACGCTCAGCTGCAGAATAATGTAGGGGCCTTAATAATTAGAATAGGGTTTTGGGGCCCATTATACAATAAATATACTAAGGAAGCCACAAAATACAGTATAGGTAATTACTAAGGCCCCTACCTAAAGTACCGTGCCCAATCCCCCTCCCCAAAAGGGCCCTGGGCCCAGCGCACGAACCCTGACTCTCCGGAGCCCATACGCCTGGCTGCTGTAAGCCATGACTATCAGCACGCACAAGACTATCAGGCAGACCTGGCTGCTGCACACGCAAACATGGTGTACATCTGCAGGGTAAAAAAACGAATTGCCCGAAGTGCCACTGAACCAGCTTTCAAAACGTGCGTTGCCGTGACTACCATGTCTGGACTGCGGCAAGTTCTACTGCAAATGCCTCAGATACCCTCACGCATCTCATCACCCAACAGTTCAACAGCTGGACGAAGTACTGCAAAAGATAAGCTCATCATGATGCCGACCCAATAATCGCTGCATAAGAGGCGGTGTACATCGTCGGGACGACGGGACTCGTGGCCTTTGTGCCGGAAGACACTCAAGGTTCTACTTGGGCGGGGGTGGCATTTGTGGCTGACAGACAACTGCATGTGACTCGTGTCACCACATGCTTACTTAGGCTAAGCTACCTGAACCCGAAAGCATCAAATCGCTGGGAATGCTGTTACAAGCGATGCCAATGAAACCGAATGGCCCGTATCCTAGCGACTGCTTCGCATTCTAGCTCTTTACCAGTCTAAAGGACCTGCTTCATCTGAGACCTAACCTGCTAACCGAAAGAGGGATCTTGGGGCGTAGGGCCGTGGTGAGCATTCACGATAGGGTTTGGGGCTCCAGGGGTGCACTTCTAGATGAGAGAAGGACTTTGGGGCTTTGGTGAGCTCGGGCTTCGTTTCTCGAGGCCGCTACCTCGTCAGGGCCAGTGTTCCCTGGTGACAGCCAGAAAGTGCCGATCCACACCGCCTGGTCCCGGCTGGATGTCTTGGGGCTGAGCACTTGGACACTTAACCCTCTCGATATCCTGAAAACTAAACCCCTGACATGTAAGCTCGCCGATTGACTCACCCTTGCGGTTAGGGCCGAACACGCGAACCGCCACGAACCTCTTTAAGCATCCCTGGGGACCTGAGGAGGCCCTGCTCCGCCTGACAATCCAATGCTCCTTTAAAAGATTTCCAAGCCACTAAGAACAAGATCAAGGAAGAGGTTCACGGGGTCAAACGCTGTAACAGCTACACGTTTCGCAGGGACGCAGGGAACAAGAGTTTGCTAGGCCCCGGCTCCTGCCCTGTTGACTGCCGCCACCTACAGCCCTTGCCTAACATTCTGAGAACACTGAGAAACCAGCACAGGAAGGTCCTCCCGCCCCCCCCCNCCCCCCCAACACCCACGCCTACACAAAACCCTGTGTCCAGGTCGCCTGCATCTCTCTTTCTGTTGTTCCTCTCCCTCTCTCCCTCTCTCCTTTCTCTCGTTCCTCGTTCTCTCGCCTGCTTCCGGCTCTAGTAAAGGCTCATCTCCCTCTGCGGCCCCATTGGTCCGCCTGGTTCGTCGCTACATCGGCGCCCGAGTACTCCACGTCCGCGGATCGGAAACCGGTCTGCCGAGGGTGTCCGGTCGGGGTTAAAAAGACAAGGGACCTTTATAATTAGAATAGGGTGCGTTTTAACAGCGCCTACAAGGGTTACTATAGGAGTCTACAAAATAGGGGCCTCAATCAGAAGAGTGGGTTTCAGCTACAGTAGATAGACTCCGACTTCTTAGGCAACCCGAAGGAACAGTATTCTTCAGGTCCCTTTATTGAATTGGGGGGTTATGGCTAGGAGCTTCGCACAGAACCTTTGCCATCCTGAAACTCTCTCAACTTCGTGCAAGCGACGATGCCCTACGCCTCACAAGAAAGGCACCAACTTCAGTATGAATGCTGTCCGGACACACACTGCGACGTCAGCGACGCGTTCTGATCACACGCCGAGTAGGCCTTGCAGGGCCGTTGTCCAAAACATTGCCCAGGTCAAGTTGAGAATTTCGGGTTTAGGGGTTTTGGGGTTGAGGGTTCAGAAGTTCATGATAGATTTGGCCTCTACTAGGATGCACTGTCGGCTCTCACATGTTCAGCAAGGGATGGGCAACCTTCGGTGTTCCATGATTCACTGCTTGGTTCATTCCTCGGCCCCCTGGAAGTTAGAAGAGCACTGCGCACCTTCACAAGGATGTTGCTCCCATCGGAAATGTAGACATTGCGCATGGAATTGCTCGACACACTGTCGATTCTGGGACAGTACCTGAACGGGCTCACTTCAGAACCGTCAGGAGATGCAAACGCACATCAAAGCTCCTTGACTTCTACTGCTTCGTGTGATCACGTGACGCCGTTGCAAATGTGTGCACAAGTCAGGCCTAAACCCTAAATTTTAAACTAAAACCTTGAGGCAGATGACTCTGGAATGCTTCCGAGCGGCTTGGACGTGTAACACCAGCTCTGACACACATACGTGCCAGGAGTGCTGAAGGCACCTGGCCACCCATGAAAACTGTTGAAATTTGGCTTTCCTTGTCAGTGCCTGGTTTATCAGCACCAGAGCACTAAAGCAGAACACATAAAGCACTAGAGCACTAAAGCAGAACACTCTCGAAAGCCCTATTCCATGGATCTCTCCACTAGATTGTTCTGGAAGACGGTGGTTTCATGAATATTGGTTTTGGGTCAAACGGTTCAGCTTTCAGGGTGTTGGGATTGAGGGTTTGTCGCTTGACGGTCTAACTGCAGAGACTGCAGCCAAGGCGCACGACGTCTCATTATCACAGAGTGGCATATCCCAGGCGCCGCAGGACGCCTGAAGTCGTATCCACCGATTCTATGTCGCCTTGCCCGTCTTGTGGGCTGAAGCTGTGCCCGATCTTGTTGAGTTTGGACGAGTTTCGGGCTTCGGTTTAGGGTGCAAGGCTTGAGGTCTTCAGAATCTGGGGCTGCTTCGAAGGCGGGAAAGAATTGTGGTTTCTCTGCTTCCGACATTATCTTCGCTCTAGTTGTTACTATCATACAATTAAGTGCCATGCATGCGTGTACAGTTGTATATACTTGTGTGTATATACATATATACATATAGAGAGAGAGAGAGTGTGTGTTGTATTTAAAAATCCATTTTTGCACACGTATATGCATATATTTATGTAGGTGCAGTTATGTGTGCGTGTATGGCTGTATACATGTATATACATATACATATACATAGAACGTACATCTATACAGAATGTAAAATACAGTCCATATAGGAATATGCATGTATGCATGTATGTAGGCAGGCAGGCAGGCAAGTAGGTAGGTAGGTGCGTGTGGGAGTTTCCGAAAATAGGGGACCCGAATATAATACCCTAAATAGTAGGATCCTTACTATAAGGGCCCTAAATAAGGTCCCCCTATTTTCGGAAACTCCCGTGTGTGTGCGCATGATGGCTGACAGCTCAGGCCGGAGCTCCCACGCCAGCAGAGTTGCCGATGCCTTGGCTTCTTCCGGACGGAACAAGAGGGCCACTGATCTCGAGGATTCCTTTAAGGGCTCCTTTAAAGGAACTAGAACGATGTTCTATAATTGGGCTCCTTTGAAGGTACTAGGAGGGTACTTGAACTAATAGGGCCTTAACAGGCACTATGGGGTCATCTAGCGGCCGTATGATCAGAGTAGGGCTTTTTTGACATCGGTTCGGGGGCCAGCAGCCGTGCGCTTCTTGCTGCAGTCAGGCGGCAGTTGCACACAGTGGCATCGTCGCTGTATGCCTGCCGCAGCAGGTTCCAGTTGTAGAGCTCTCCAACTCTGCCAATGAATGAACTTCCAGCAACACTTCTCCAAAAACAAAGTAGCCGGCAGCAAGGGAAAGACAAGCAGCTTTAACCATGAAAGCAAGACAGGCCAAGGCTGGTTTTTTCGTGCCACAGCGTTGTCCAGAATAGACCTCCGGCCCATTCCTAGCGAGCCCTAACCCTTGCCCACGGGCCTTCGTCCAATCGTCAAGATGATACCAGTCCTCAGTCAGACTCGCTAGATTTCGTTAAGTTCAACGTGTTTCTAAACTCGCAACCCGAAATTCTTGCAGAAAGGACTGTTGTGGCGTGAGTACTTCAAAACAGAGAGGGAAATCAAAAGCCCGATTTGTCCAGAACTTAACCGTTATCCGAAACTCTGAAGCCTCATCCGAAACCCCATGCGCCCGCATCGCTAACCCTGAACCCTGACTGAAAGGCGACAGCAGCGGTGGGCATCTTTTGAGTCTGAACGATGTCGCGGGTTGCCTGATTCCCTGTTTTCTGTAGCATCTCAAGTCTATGTGCTCCAAAGAAAACCGGTTCATATAGCATGAGTTATGTCTATAAGCACCAATTCATGTATACGTATGCATGCAAGTATAAACATAGCACAGGATTGCATTGATTTGCAAGAGCAATGGCACTGGCAACCGCAATCGCAATCACAATCGCAACGGCAGTGGCAGAAACAGGAGCAGAAGCAAGAGCGAAAGCAAAGGCAAGGGGGGACAGCATAGCATAGCATAGCAACGCATGATACAGGACTTATGGATCATCGGAAACTAGCCGATGATGTGTTCAAGCCAACCCCCGATTTTGGGTGACTCCGGCACTTGCGGCCTGCACATCCATCCTATTCGCTAGTCTCACACCCACCGATTAAAATTTGCAGCCTCCAGTTTCTCACATCCATAAGCCCAGCATGGCATTTATCACTACTACTCCCAACCAAAACGCAATTAACTCAAGAATAAACCCTACTTAAGGCAAGTACCTGCAACTACAATTTCTACTGCTGCCCGGCGTCTGCGAGGTTGCTAGCCTCTGAGTAGATCGACATGACAGGAATCTGTCCGAGTGGGCACGGTTCGTCTTGACACCACGGGGTGTTACCCCAAGAGCTTTATGAGAGGTTTGAAAGGGATTTTTGACTCTAATACCACGAATTCTTACGAGGTTTCATAAGGGTTTCAAGCCTTATATGGAGAGATTCTTAACAATACGGGTATCTCGTGTTTTCGGAGAAGGATCCTACTACTTATTTGGTGTCTGGGAGTCTGTACGTTCAAGTCCCCCTTCTCCCATTTTCTGAAACTCCCACGGTTTAAGGTTTGCGGATCCTTGGCGGCTGGGATTAGGCCGGGCATGCACGACTCTTGTAGCAGCGAGGGTCTCAGACGTCCACTTGGGACAGCAGAGCGGCAGAACCACATTGTGTGAGACTCTGAGACATCGATTGCACAGGATTGCCCATCACTCATCATCCAGAGGCCAGGCACGAGGCGTCTAATGTATAGGGACCCAATAAACAGAATACGATATTCGGATATAGTATGCTATAATTTTACTTGGGACTACGAAGGGATACTAATTCTGCTTTTCGTTATACTAGATACCACAGAGAGATCTCACGGCGTGCAAATGCACGGCTCAAAAGATTCAAGCAGAGGCAACTCCCAACTCAGCCTTTGTCAAGTAAAACCCGGCTAGGGGTTTAGGGTGCAGGGTTTTAGACCGGTGAACTTTGCAGAACCTCTATCAAGGAGCCCAACCCTTCCGCTACCATAGGGGGCCAGTATACAATAGTTATAATCAGGAACCTTCAAAATAGTGTAGGTAATTATTTTGGCCCCCATGTTAGGCTCAGACGGTTCAGACCTTACGACTAGTAGCAGCTACAGCACCGTCGCTTCATGCAGCGTGCTGGAGCCTGAAGGAGCAAATGCGCGAAAAAGATGCACATGAGGAAGCCCAAGAACTGGAAGTACAGCACCTGTGCCGGTGACAACTTTTGCTTCATCAATTGCAGAAGTGACGGAGATCAGCGTCACCAAAAGCTTTTCATCAATGTCGTATCATACTCAACCCAACTACTGGTGCAGTAACAGTAGTATAGTAGGAGGGGGAGCACGAGCAGAAGTAGGAGCACTTAGCTCCCGTCGTCGTCGTAGTAGTGTCGCCGTCATGGTAGTAGCATTAGCGGTGTAGTCGTCGTGTCGGCAGGAGTAGGAGCAGGAGGAGGACGAGGAGTGGGAGGAGCCGCAATACCTGTAGCTATTGCAGCAGACGAAGGGGGCCAGGACAGAAGGTCATCGTCATGTCATTACGAGCCTCAGTCACTTACTTGAGAAATGCCTGAGACCATGGACCATGTCGCATCCAAGCTTCTGTAGGTATAGCCTACCCTAGTAGCATATCATAGTATCGTATAGCATAGCACAGCATAGCTCAGCATAACTCAGTATCGTCTCGTATCCCAGAAACGAGCCACGAAGAATCCGAGGCTTTTGCATAGCCGCTCCCCAGTTCGGCGAGCTCTATCGGCCAGCAGCCCCTCCGCATTGCAAGAGTTGCGAATGTGGGAGGGGACTTTGGGTTCATGGTTTCGGAGATTTTCTGCTCCTCCGCGTAGGGTTCTCAAATTTTCGCTGCACGGTCCAGATGTTGCGGCAGCGGGGAATACAGGTTCGGTGCCTGCAGCTTTCCACTTCCAACGCATGACAATTTAGACTGTTTGGTGTTGCTAGTGTTTTAATTGGCAAGACCAATAATTTGGAGCTAGTGCGAAGTCTCTCATACAGTTGCAACTGCTCCTGTCTAGGTTGCTGCTGATATAGTTTGGCTAGCGTCCTGGCTGCTGTCCCTTTTGTTGTCGATTCCTGCTGTTGCTGTTGCTACTGCTGCTACTGCTGCTGCTGCTGCTGCTGCTGCGGCGACTAACGTGGCTGATAGATGTGGCTGATGTTGCTGCTGCTGTTGCTGCAGCTGCTGTTGACATTGTGTGTGGTAGTTGTGGGTAGTGCGTTTGTGATGATAGCTGCCATGGCTGCTGTCGTCGCAGTTGCCCGTCACTGGTGCTGCTGGTGGCAATGATTGGTTAGCGGATGGGCCATTTCGACTTCATCATACAAAGTGTAACAGCTGCTGTCTTCTCCAACATGTTTCCAGTATGGTCGTATTAATTACCCTTCTAGGCACTTTCAAGCTCCGACAAGGATGTTGCCATCGTTTAGTAGTCAGTTTCCCGCATGACGCTGATTGCCAAAATCCCTCTTACATTAACAGGCTGCGCTCTTGCGATCATCCCTGGTCCGGGCCCCAGACTTTCGAAAACGAGGGCAGGATTTGCTGAAGGCGTGAAAGTCCTCACAGAATGGGTAGGTGGCCGTACTCGTGCGACTGACGAAATGGCCGCTGCTGTGACATATGTTGCAGCTAACGAACCAGGCAAGTGCTTTTGCCCGTCCGTACTTCATTGGTATCGGGATCGGCGGGCCGTGGGCTCCAGGATACATCGGCAGAAAGCCTGATGCTGCGGAGGCTGCAGCCCTCTGCAAGGCATTGAAGGATGAGGCGATTGAGGCGGCAGGTAGCACAGCGGAGCCTTTGAACAGCCTACCCCCACCTGCAGCAGAACCACTAACATTTCAAAACGACTTCGCTCGTTCCCATTCGCTTGAAGCAGCTGTCCTTGAAACCTTGAGCCTGCATCTCTGCTTGGAGGGTCCGCGCGTTCCTCAGAACTCATGTGCCACAGTAGTGCCCATGTGGGTGCAACCATAAGAGCTTGGAGCCAAGCTGTCGGGCTGATGCCGCCATCTCATCATATTGCTTCTGAATGCATTTCACGCCACAGTCCTGAGCACAAGGAAGAAGAGGCAACAAAGGAGCCTCCCAGTGAAAGCTCCGAGCCCTGGCCTTTGTCCACTGCGTGAAGTTATCTTTCGAGATCACCTTCTTGGCCTGCCCACCGTTTAAAGGGACTACTATAAGGGTACTATGAGGGTGTAGTATAGGGGCCGTAATAATTACCTATACTATTTTGAAGGTTTACTGCCAAAACACTTTCATCTAGGCTAGTCGCTGACTATATGCCATCCTTACACAAAGCAGTTGAACTCCAAGTTCATCTTGTATGATGAGAGTAGTTCGCATCACCGCAGACACTCATGGCGCCATTTGACGAGGCTGACGCTCCAATGACACCCCTAACTACGCAGACTGTATGCACATGTAAACCGTTGACACGTCTTTGCAGCAAGCGGCCCCGTAAATGCTACAAAGCTTGTCACCCAATCGGGCATACGGTTTTAGTCGGTGAGGTTGAGGATAAGGTACTTGCTTTATGTAGAGCCGGTCAAACCATTCCTAACCACTTGATGCATTGCTTGCGGCAAAGATATGTCTCCTTCTTCGCTAGTGTTAGCCCGAATGTGGTTCACTTCTATAGTCACCCGGAACCAGATTTCAATGTTTTGGTTACAGGAAGGAGTCGTATTTCCAATAATGCAGCTCAAGCCCTCGCATCCTTTTTGAGCGAGAACAGATGGGATTTTAGTCCCACTGCAGACGGGCCGCGAACAACGTGGCTGTCGGTTCTCATCGAGTTTCTGTCCATTCATGGCTTCTTTCCCGGTTGGTTAACGTCTGGTATGTCCGCTAGTATTCTTATCTCTCGGTTCAGGTCTCGCTTTGTGAAGCTTTGCAAAGCCAATTCAATCTCCATGATTCCAGCTTCACATATTCGAACAGCAGCATCTTTTGGCATGAGAAACCTTAGCGGATTTTACGGATCTGCGCTCTGCAAGAACATTCAGCATCAGCTTTTCGTCTTTCTACAAGCCNGGATTTTACGGATCTGCGCTCTGCAAGAACATTCAGCATCAGCTTTTCGTCTTTCTACAAGCCGGCTTGTTTTGCAACCAATGTACTCCTGATGGTTCCAGGTTGAGCACAAAGTGGGTTCCTGACCTCTCGCAGTTCCGTAATATTCCGTGCTACCAATGATTATCTCTTTCGTTAATTCGCCGAACCGGGCTTTACTTTAGCATCGTCGACAGGTCGTGGCCTTAGACACACAGTGCNCAGTTCCGTAATATTCCGTGCTACCAATGATTATCTCTTTCGTTAATTCGCCGAACCGGGCTTTACTTTAGCATCGTCGACAGGTCGTGGCCTTAGACACACAGTGCAGCAAAAAAAAATACCTATACTATTTTGGGGCTTTCCTTATCTGCTCAAGGGACTGAGTGGGCGCTCGCTATTGACCAACATGACGGTTCGAAAAGTTTAGGGCTTTTACGAGCTCGCACTCACCCGTTCGCTGCCTCGGCCATTTGCCCACACCCGCTGGTCTCGCTACGGGGGGCTCAACTGCTCAGCTGGGCCAAAGCGCCAAGCAGGGAGACTGTGAATCGGAGCAGAGCAGCGCCAGGAACCTGGAGCCTGGCCTGTCATCTTCTATGCACGAGCATCATGAAGCACGAAGGGCAAGGCCACTGTTCTTCCTCGCGGCTTTTGCCGGTACTAAATCATCTTGAAATCCCCTTTGCCCGAGCTGTAGCAGGGGTCAGCTTGCCACGCCGAGCATTAAGGAACTCCGTCGGCTGACAGGAACCATGGCTAGCTTTGTGTCATTGAAACCGCCCAAATGGCGATGGCCAGAAATAGTCAGCCTCTGGAGATCCGACGGATGTAAGAAACACTCCTAACAAACTCCTACACGACAAGCTCAGATTCGCCCTGTCCCTGCTGCAACTTGCCGCTGACCTCACTCTCTGGGCTTCACATGCAACTCTCGCCAAGACTTTCCTGCAGAAGCCCTGCTCCTAGGTATCTGCAGTCGGGACCTTCGAGTATAACACAGACGTGTGACTACTCAGTGGTTCTATCAATTCCCTGATAGTCGCTCCTTTACTCTTGTATACGAAACTCAATCTCAGGCTCCCAAACCCCTAAACCCGAAGCCCTAAACCTTTCGTATAACCCTTAAGCCCACTAAACCCTAAACCCCCAAACCCTAAACCCCTAAACCCGGAACTACCGCTCTTGCCATGCTGCGAACTGACGAACCATCTCCAAGGCAACCTCGGGCTGGTCCATGGGGACCATGTGCCCAGCCTCACGAGAGCGTTCCGCCGGTTTAGGGCTTAGGGGTTAAGGGTTTAGGGCTCAGGGTTTAGGGCTCAGGGTTTGGGGCTTAGGGGTTTAGGGTTTAGGGCTCAGGGGTTTAGGGTTCAAGTTTTTTTGAACGCCTTTTTCCGTCTGCTATTGTGTCCACAGCTACCAACCGGAATGCAAGAACTAGGGGTTTCGGGTTGCGGGAGGTTTCCTTTGGGACTTCCCGAGCTCCGAAGTTCAAACCCTCAAACCCTAAACCTTGAATCCTGGAATAGTGCGAGAGACATGAAGATCCTACTAAAGAGCCCTTGTCAAGGAGCCCTTAACAGAAGGCCCACCTTTGAAACTAAACCCTCCTGAACAGCTCTTACTTGTATGAAGGAGCCCTTACTCCCTAAACCTCCAAACGCTAAACCCCCTAACCCCTAAACTCTAAACCCTGAGCCCTAAGCCCTAAACCCTAAGCCCTTAAGCCCTAAGCCCTAAACCCTAAACCCCACACCCTAAGCCCTTAAACGGAACCGAACACAGCGACCTCGAAGACCTGCATGAAGCTCAGGCCATTGGAGGACCGGAGCTTCGCCACCTGAGCTCTTCTGGGTTCTTGTTCAGGAATTTATTTTAAGCTACCATAATAAGGAAACCATAGTATTGACTATAGATCGAGTTCTTTGGCGTCGTCTTTCTGGACCTTTCGGGCTTCATTTAGGTTTAGGGTTTAGGGTTTAGGGGTTTTGAATTTCTGGGTGTAGGGTTCACTCAGAGTCTAAGCCCAACGCCTTGTGGGAGCCTCCCCAACTTGCAGAGAGTCCCGGAGCCATGATAACATTAGAGTATTTAATTTATAGTATGCATTACACTAAAAATTCACTTCTATGCAACAGCAGAGTACATCGCATATTGAAGAAGAAAGTTGTACCGGCACTCCTGATAACGAGACCACACCGGCGGCCCGACCCTCAGCGACCTCCGAGGTATAAGGTAACATGGAGGAAATCCTCTGTGGAACCTAACTCATGGAGACTAGAAGAGTTCTGATGGTGAGAAGGCACCAATTACTTAACGACGATCATCACAATGAAAGCATGAACCTCTGAACCCTGCAAAATCCATCGAGCCGAACCCCCCTAAACCCTAAACCCTAACCCCCTCCGCCCCCCCTGCCCCCGCGCTGCCAAGGTGCCGTGCGGCCGTTCACCTTCCACTCCTCATCCTGGGCCTCCGGGCAGTGGGCTCTCTGGATGAGGGACTAAAGGTTAGAGCTTTCTGTTTAAGATCCTGTTTTAAGGCCTCTTTTCCGTCTGCACCCGAGATCCTTTGCTACGGAAGCCCAGGTAGGGTTTCGGATTCAGAGCCTTGGTTCTAGAGCCTGGGGCCAGGGTTTGGGCTTTAGGGATGAAGGGCCGGAAGAAGAAGAAGTAAGCAGATCAGTTTAAGCAGAGTTATAGTGAAAGATCTGTCTGCAGACTAAGTAAGTCCCCTCATCCTCTAAAGCCGCAACCCTAAACCCTCAACGTCAAACAACGTTCCACTAACTGTGGCTGAACCTTCTTACACCCGTAAACTGCCATTATCAGTCTTCGTGACCGGACGCTGGCCCGCTCGGATGCCAGGAAGTTCGAGATCGTGTCCCCGGATCAAGCTTTGCGTGTAGAGTTTCGGGTTTAGGGTCTCAGTGCTCAGGGTTTTGGGTTTGGGAGTTTAAGGTTTGTGGAAGTCCAGCAGCTGCATCGTTTAGGGCTGAGGCTTGAGGATTTCGGGTTTAGGGTCTATGAGAGTCACGGAAAGTCCTTGTTGAACTCCGCCGAGTGCTCCCAGTCAAGCTTCTGGGTCCAAGCCTCGCGATCTCCCAGCATGGAGCTACGGTTGCTGCAAGGCCACTACAAGGTTACTACACGGTTTAATGGGTTTTACAGGGTTACTACAAGGGTACTGTAAGGGTGCTACGAGCTACAAGGGTGCGCTAGAGGCGTTTAGAGATGCTGATAGGTTTCCTCAGAACCTGCGAGGGGCTTGAATGGGCGAAGTCTGTGGTCTGAGGCTGAGCCGGAGTCTACTATAGGGGCCTTGATAATTAGAATAGGGTTTTGGGGCCCACTATAGTATAAATATAGTAAGGAACCCCCAAAATACTATAGGTAATCATTTAGGCCCCTATGCTAGGCTGTTTAGCCGGAAATGCAAACGACATGGCGAAACGTTTAAGCTTGTCGGCTTGGATGAAGACAAGACCCTTGTAGCCGCCTTGTTCCCCAGCCAGTTGCAGATGTAATCTACATCACCGGCATAGATGAGCACGTCAATGCCATCTTTGAGGAGATCCTTGAACAGCATGTCAAGGAATTGGCAAAGCTACTGTCAAAGAGCTGCACCTTTAATGTGTCACAAGTAGTACTGAAAGCGCTGAGCAAGATCGGTGCATGGTTATCAAGCATTCTTCATACGATCATCGAGAATTTGGTGTCAGTCAGAACTGAACCAGTTAAGGACACATCCCAATACTGAAGCCTGAAACCCCAGATCCCAAGCCTCTCAACCCAAGCCTCTCAACCCTGCAACCTAAACCCCGGAACTCTCACAAAGACCAAGTCTGCACCCCAGCGACAGGGAGCAGGCCCTGATACCTCACCAGCCAGTCTCCAGCGGCAACAAAGGACCTGAGAGGGTTCCCTTAACAGGGCTTCCTTTGGGCTTTAAGTTCTTTGCCTCCTGGACAAGAATTGCACTCTAAGCAACTTGGGTTTAGGGTTTTAGGGTTTACAGTAGGGTGTCTTGGTTTACGATTTCAGGGCTTAGGGAGCAGCCATGAAGTATTGAAAGTCTCAGGCGAACAAGATGGTAAGAAACAGCCCTAGGTTTTGAAAGCCTGGTACCTTCTCGGGGTTGTACTTGGCGGAGGCACCCCCCATTAGTGCTCGGAGTCATACTGTGAGTCTGGAAAAATCGAAGCTACTGCTACACTACAAGACCCTGTTAGACATGTGTCACCACCTCGAACTCAGATGAATCACAAAACCTTCTGTCCGCATCCCGAACACTGATCGGTCGTAGACATCCGAAGACAGCTTTGCTGGATCGGACAAACATGAAAAGTCGCAAAACTCAGAGAAAACGGCTGCGCAGCAAAATATGCATAGATGCAGGGTTCAAGAAATGAAGAAGCACGATCATCGCCGTCGCCTATCAGATCATAGTCTTTTCATCGTCATAGCCTGGAGTTGTATCAAACTAGCGACATTGCTATTGTTGTGTTTGACCGCCGTTATGATTACTGTCAGTTTCGTTTTTAATACGAGTACATTTTAATTTGCACTAGCATGATAACGAGTGCCAATGCCCTTGACAGTGTTAGCCCAAGGGGCAGGTCCACGGCCATGTTGCAAGAGCCCCAGGTCTTCTTCACACCGAGCCTCCGCGCTCCACGCGGACTCTCTGGATTCCAACAGTTAGGGGGTTTGTTTATCGGGGTTTGGGATTTCAGGGCTCTGCATTGAGGATGACGAGGAGGTTTGGAGAATAGGGTTGACAGTTAGGGTTTGGGATTGATGTTTAGGATTTATGTTTAAGGTTAAGGCTTGAGGTTCATCTGCTAGCTGAGTTTGGGATGAAGGTTTATGGATCCTGCTGTAAGATTCAAGTTTTGGGCTTCAGGTTTGAGAGTCGGGCTGACCTGATGGCCCTAAACCACAGCCTGCATGGCATACGCATCATCGTTGCAATTATTATCACAAAGCTGCAACACTTGACAGATACTGAGGAAGAAAACGAATAATAACCACAACAGCAATGTTGATGGTAGAAAGCAGTGACAAACGCTACGATACCAACAGTCACTGCCAGAACAGCAGCAGCAGCAGCAGCCAGAGACACTAACCACAGAACTGACATCACATAGGCAACAGCAATGGCCACGGTGATTGTAGTGTTGGAGGATCGCAACAATACTCCGAGAAACAAGAGCATCAATAAACGTATCATTAGTACTGACAGACGCCCCGACCTTACATCCTAACCCTCAACCATGTTCTGATTCTCTTAAACCCCAAACTCTAATCTTAAACACCCCGACATCCCACAACGCAAGGCCCAGCTCGGGCCCAGGCGCAGTCTGCACCTCCGGCTTGTTCAGGTAGGTCCTCGGGGCTTCAGAGGCTTCAACAAAGGTTGGTGTTCGTGATGTGGGGTGAAGACGGAGTTTAGGGCTTTGGGGTTCATGGTGTGGGGCTGAGAGGTTGAGGACTTCGGGGGCTTACAGCTTCAGGCTATTAAGGCTTCAGGTCACCTAAACCCTAAACCGTAGCTCGTGATTGATGGTGGGTGCAGCCCCGGCGTCGTAATCATGTCGAAGTCGTAGCACAGGCGCCCGTGCTCGCAGTTGATGCGCATGTCATACGGGTTCTTGCCTTCAGGTGGGTAACCGACCATCATTCTATCAGACTGCATCTCGACCCGAATTTCGTCAACTAATATAGGGGCCTTTATAATTAGAATGGGTTTTGGTGGTATATTATACAATAATGATAATCAGGCACCCACAAAATAGTATCGGTAATTGTTAAGGCCCCTATATTACCCCTGAATGTTGAAAGCTTCAGCCTGACAACATCCCTGGGCCTGTCAGCTCATAAGGCATGATCGCCATGAAGTTGCAGGCATCGTAGGCTGCAAAGCAGGCCGTGGCATTAACGATGCCGCCAGTCTGGGGGTCTGGGTCCACGCCTGAATTGTTAAACTGCCGTGCTTGAGTAGCAGTAGCATTAGCAGTAGGAGTAGCAGCAGTAGTAGTCGTCGTCGTAGTAGTAGTAAGTAGTCTGGTGGCGGAAGTGGTGGCAACGACGGGTCGCGGCGGTGCTGCCAGCGGTGGCGGTGTTCGTGTTCGTGACAGTGGTGACCGTGGTGGCGTTGCTGGCAGGTGGTAGCAGAGCAACAGAAAGCTAAGTGGAAAAAGACTGAGATACGCACCAAAGGACAGTGCTTGTCAATAGTTGGATATAGTTAAATTTACGTACAGTAGTGACAAATAATTCTGGAGCATTGCGAATGAGTAACTACTCGGATCCAACTATGCATCAGGAGTTTTCTACTGCTTGCTCTGCGTATAATGTGCAAATATGTAGCTAACCTGTTTATGTGCTCATTTGTCTATTGTCTGTTTACTCACCTACAAGCGCGTGGAAACTGCAAACAACTGCATGTGCTGTTGGTGCTTACATAGTTCTGAAACTATACATTCATGTCTCGTGAAACCCTGTCTCTTCAAGATCTCTCGGAACGCACCTCGATCCCCGACTCTACAAAACTAAAGCTTGAAACGACATGGTGACAAGCTTGCTAATTAGTCGGGGCACCTCTGTTGCAGGCAATGATTCCAAGCTCACATGCCGGGACCATTGCCTTCCTGGGCTCTAAACTCTCTCATCTGGCAGTTTCAAAGTCAACACGAAGTTGTGGGAGCAAACTGCGCGTTTCAAGCTGATGAGTTTCCGGATCAGCATGCTCCCCGGTCACAGTGGGAGACTATGAGAGAAGGCTCCGCTCGGCTCAACTAAGCTCGGGGAAAAAGCTGCGCATTTCGAGGCCTTGTGCCTGAAGGTTTCTTCCTGCTGCCGGCAGGCCCCTTCAGGATGCCGCGACATACAGAATGGGCGAAAATGCCACATGAAACACGTTGCCACGGCAACCGCCTCCATGACCATCGACGTCAACATCGACGTGGATCATCATCATCATCATCGTCATCATCATCATCATAGTCATCATCATCATAGTCATCATCCTTATGGCCTTTAGCTCATGCTTGCCACCATGGTACTAGCAGTGGTAGTTGGGTTCGTCGTGATATAACTTTTTCCATGGCTGTCGTCATGTTTATTGCAAGTCGTAAGACAAATAACAGTTCTTACAACCATTCTTTACAACAAGACGGCGCCCACCACGACACCACTACTACTCCTCCTCCTCCTACTCCTACTCCTACTCCTACGCCTACTCCTACTCCCAGTCCTACCCCTCCTACTGCTACTACAACAACAACTACTACCACTACTACTACTACTAAAACTACTACTACTACTACTACTACTACTACTACTACTACTACTCCTGCTGCTACTACTACTACTACCACTGCTACTACTACTACTACGACTACTGCTACTGCTACTACTGCTACTGCTACTACTGCTACTACTGCTACTACTACTACTACTGCTACTACTACTACTACTACCACTACTTCTACTACTACCACTACCATTACCATTACCACTACCACTACCACTACCACTACCACTACCACTACCACTACTACTACTACTACTACTGACTGGTGCTAGTACTGGCACTCGCGGCAGCATCGCTGACAACTATCTTCATACCTACTATCAACTTCATCAGCTGTATCGAGAAACAAGCATCCTCGTAATAGTCGCCGTCTTCATCGCCATCATCTTTTTCTTTAGAGGCAACACCCAAAACCGAAGCACTCAAAGTCCCATTCCGCAAAAGCTCATGATGTAGTAGTCGCCCTTGCTGATCACGTTTGCAGGCGCATGCCCTCCCTCCTGCTGTCCACCGAAGTGGCCCATCTCAGGGTACCACCTGGCGCTCCGAGGTACACAGGTTGGGAAGTGCATTCTCACGACAGAGGCATTTGCGGGCGTTCTGCCTCCCTGGCCTAATGGGTTAGTAGGAAAGCCACATCAGGTGCGCCCCCTTCGCAGAGCACATTCAAAGCACGCCCTCACTGCGGAGAGGAACGTGCTTACAGGAATCGATCGGACCCTCCCTGCTATCAGGGCATACACCAAACTGAACTCATGCAAGCTTCATGAGACAAGGGTGGAGGGTTGTTAAACGGTTTGCACCTTCACTCCCAGGACGGCAGGTTTCAGAGTTGCAACACTGGAAACCCTCAGTGAAGAAGTGGCGCTCCCCGCTCCTTTGCTGGGTTCTTGTAAATGAAATTAATTTAAGTTACCATAACAGGGATCTATAGTAAATAAATAATAATATGCTTTCTTTGTTACGGTAATTTAAATTGAACCCCTTGACAAGAGCCCAGTTTGTCGAGCCGCTTGTACTGCTCCAGAGGGTCAGTCAGTCCATTGCCTTCCCAGCGGCACGCGGCAGAATGACACTGCCAATGCTTCAAGCATGCGAAACCAGCTTCGCGAAGGGGCCTAGAATCCTAGGACCCTTCAATCTATCGGGTACCACAGGAACCATGCAGACGATCTGAGGAATGCACCAATGGCCAGGCCCTTCAGAGGAATGTGCAGTCCCTCGTTGGCCTCCGATTCGCAAGGAGGGAGGGGAGCCGGGAGCCATCAGCTCAGGCTTTTGCAGTCTATGGTCTGAGCCTTGTTGCCGCTCCAGATTCGGTGGGAAATAGCCGGAACATAGTGTCCTACCCGAGGAGCGAGAAGCCGCTCTGAAGGTTTTGGGGTTAGAGTGACATGCTTATCTCCTGCATAGGACTCTCCGAACACAAAGAAGTTGGTCTTCTGGTACTGTGGGAACTGCTGGAAGAACTTCTGCAAGAACCTCAGTGGACGGGCTGCGGGAGATCATGCCGAAACTCGGCGAAAATCCTTTCACTTTGCTTGAACTATTCGTCTGGACGCGGAAACCATAAGCAGACTTCTGAGGATTGAGAAATGGCATGCGATTGAAATGTCAAAAATGCACGAAACACGCTGTTGACAGCCAATGGGCGTGTACATATTCTCTGCAACTCCCTTCTCGTCGTGGGTGCCAATACCGGTGGAGAATCCAACTCCGGCAGGCTGGTCGACCCACATCACCTCGAGGGCACAACACGACGTCACCATGTTACGGTGATGCGAGACGCTCCAGCGCAGGCAACCCAATGTACAGTGACAACAAGACGATGGTTGAATTATTGTAAATGCTAGATTCTGCTGTTGTGATCGATGCCATTCATATGATTTCTGAGCGACAGCTGGCAGGGGCTGACGTCAAACACTACAAGCCAGGTTGAAGGCAAACGTCGTTGGCTGCGTTGTGCCAAGACGATGGATTCGCGTAGGTCTTCTCACCTCAGATGGTCGACATGCATTGGGACTGCCAGCGCGAGAGCTCGAACCTCAAAACCTGGAACTTCGCCCACGGTGCCCTAGCTACAGAAAGCTTCATGAAGACCCGGACAAAAGCACACCCTAAACACGACAGCATCTAGACTCTGAGATCAAAAACCATTAAGGATGCACCAAGAGTCCGTTCTTTGCCACCTTGCAGGGTCCGTTCTCTGCGAATCTCGGCGAGACAAGTTTAGGGTTAGTGGGTGTTAGTGGTTCTCAGGAATCAAGGCTTCAGGCTTACACTGTACTGGCAGGGCATCGACTCAATGACAATGCCTGTGGCTGGGCGCAGCATCCCGAGCAAAAATTCTCATGCGCCTACACCAAACTATCTCAAGAAGTGTCGCATCATCGTTCGGGCATTGTTTTGTAGCCCCCAAACCTGCACCAAGCTTGGCCCACCGAAGGTTAGCTCTTCAAGCTGACTTTCGTCGAGGCCTTGGCCCCTCTCAAGCTCCGCCCCTGAATTCTGAAAGCTGTTAAACCTACGTGTCGAGTATCCTGGGGAACTAACAGTTATCCTTTGGGAGGCTATTGGGATTACAATACCGCAAAAAAGTTCAAGGTCACACACTCTACTACTAAGTAAACCAAGACGCAGGGCCAGCTGCGAGGAGCAGCCGGGGCCGCCAGAAAGCCTCAACCCGGGACCCGAGTAAAGTCGGTTCGCGAAGGCGGCTGACTATGGTGCCCCAGCGAAACCACGCTGCACTGCATCTGTGGGCACGGCAGAACACTCGCTCATTCGCGAAGCAAACACCTTCTTTTGGAGTTTGCCCGCTGAGATGTTGGAGCACAGCTGCTGCAGACATGGCAAATACAAAACCCCCAAACAAGCCCTGAACCCTGAAACCCTAGACCAGACCCAAAAACCCTATACCCTGAAACACAGCTCCAGAACGCCAAGCCACCACATCAGCAACGGCGCTGATTCGGGGTTCCTTAGCTCAACGCAGACCACAACTTGATGACTCTATGATCATGGCTGAGTTCTGGATCCTCGCAGTCAGAGGGTTCCCAGTGTCATTCCTACTACTTTTCTGTGCGGCACAGCCACTACAATTCCTCTGGCGATTCCTCCTCCTCCTCCTCGCTAGTCGTAGTAGTAGTCGTCGTCGTCGTGGTGGTGGTGGTCGTCGTCTGGCACACACAGTGAGGCTTTGACGAACAGGAAACTTTGAAATTCCGATCTGTCTCGGCCACTACACCACCTGGGCCATTGAGTCGAGTCTCTGCTTAGCCTCGAACAGCCAGAAGAAATAGTTCGTGATCGGGTTCACGGAAATGTAGCCTGCCGTCTGCTTCACACTGGAGTCCTGAGCTATCAAAACTCCTGAAATCGTCTCCACAGCTGTGGCTGGAGACATGCTCATATTGGTTCGCTTGGTAGGGTCCCGACGCAAAGACTGGGGTTCGTGAATCCCTCGCTGACCTGCACAGTCTGGGTTGAACCGGCAAAGGTTTAGGACTTATTGGGTTCCCGAGAGGTTCGTCTAGCCCATGCAATGCGAATTCAAACAAGATGGATCTGATGATCTGTGTGTTGTGTAGATCTCTCCCGAAACCCGAACACAACGAGCGGACTTCCACAAACGTCTTGCCTCCCACGACCCAGCTGCAACAGCACCTGTCCTTCCTCAAACAATCAAACACGGCTCTGGGATCACCCTGGAATTTTGCTTGTCACGCATGTCCCGTTCCTCTGCTTCTCCCTACGATTCCCTACACTTGCGTGTCTTCATCAAGAAGAGCCACACTGCCGGGGTGCACCTAGCTAACCAGAGCCTCAACTTGGAACCCACCCCTCGCTCGCCTTCTCCTCGGGTCCGGCGTGCTCCTGGCGCAGGGCTAAAGCCTAAATCCCAGACCGACAAACAACTAATCCCAAGGCCGCCAGACTCCGAACCTGCCCTAACTCCGCACGAGATCCCTTGTCCACCTCGGCTTCCCTTGCCAGCTTTTCCAGAGTCGAGCGATTCCCATACTGCAGCTGCGACTGTACCTTTGCTCTCACTGTTGGCTCAGGGTCGCAGGAAAGTGGGATCAGTTCCGGTCGTTGTTGCTTTATGAGGTGGTTTGGGCAATGTTGGTTGTTTAGCATTGTGTGCTCCCGAGTTAGATACCTGCTTCCCCAACACGAAAATACATGATTATATAACTTTCAGAACAGATTCCAGTTGTGAGACCCGACGATGTTGGAAGACTTGGTTTGGGAGAACTCTGCAACGTGCTGAAAAGCCCCCAAGGCACCCTAAGGAGGGGCAGGAAGATGAGAAGCGCCCGTGCAGTCATGGTGGATCACTGGTGGATCTGGAGGGATCTGATTGATCTGAGCAAACTGGCGGCGCACAGAAGCATAAGACCCAAACAACACATTGCTCACTCCAACCATCAATCTTACTTACATCCTCACTTCGCTCGGCCTGCTCCGTGAAAAAATCCAATCGACGAACCAGAGCATACGCCAGGCAGAAAAAAACAAGGCAACCGCTCATGATGCTACTGGCAGGTCTCGGAGACTGAAGGGTGCAGGGCATCCCGAAAAAAACCAGTCAAGAGGACTGAAAGCAGAGAGGATGCCGGGCGCAAACCTTGGAGTCTTGGAGCGGAAACCTGAAGAAGAATCCCAGGTTCCCGCTAAGATGTACGATCTGTTGCCGGTGTCTTCGGAAAGCAAATAGTTTACGGTCTAGGGATTAGGGCTTCAGGTGTGGGGATTAGGGTTTAGGGTGCAATCGATTCCGCATGTGGCATCAAGCATCATCAAGCCAAGGCAAAGGCGCCTCTGCAACAATGACACAAATCACTCACACATTAGCACCCACAGGTTGCGACTGCTTTTAGCACACGCCTCCTAGATGGATCAAGCTGATGCACTTTGTGCACGCAGCCAGTTGCCAGGATTTCAAGTTCTGTACGACAACTCTCCACGCCTACAGTGCGACCAGCCGGCTTCAACCACTTCGTGCGCCCAGGTCCCTACAACAAGGCCGCTGCCAATAAAAACAGCTGACTAGAAAGGAACCTCCATGGCAGGGGACCTGGGACAGGGGAAATGATCTGTCCAGGCGCTGGCTGGCACCATACGCAAGCAGCACATGCGCTGCCCTTTGAGGCCACGATGCTTTGCTCAATATGCACCATCTCCTTAGCCACCAGTGCAAGGGAACTCAAGCACCTGCAGAAAACATCAGCAAACGGAGCAAGACACCAAAGGTGGGCGCGAGCCATCCGAATGAAAGCTGAGGCTGGGTCTGGTGCTGTGAGAACGCATCACCGTGGTGAGATGTCAGAGAACTGAGGCGGCTGTGGGCGTTCAAAGGCGAAAGACCCCTACAGGAACTGTACAATGGCTACTGATCCCCCAAAGATGCGAATTACTGGATGGACCCCGGGTGCTGTACAAGCAACAGCGTGCATGGGCAGAGAAGGCTGGTCAGAATATCCTTCTTTCTGAGGTCCAGCCATCAGGCAAAGCATCAGCCAAGTACCATTACCAACCCTCGCAGTCAGCCCATGGGGGAGAAACAAATTGAAAATCCCTTCAGATGCGGCTTCTGACTTGCGAGGCTTGGAGCGCTACCTATCAGCTCTAAAGATTCAGGTCTTCACAATGCAGACACCGAATGCCTCGGCATGAGCTTCGGCTTCAGGTCTGCCAGGAGCCGAAACGCACATGAGCTCTGCAGCAGACCACTTCACACGCAAACTGCACAGCTACAGAAGGTCCGGAGTCTGCAGGCGACATCTAAGAAGCTTAACACTAGCACTCGCGCGGCGTGGACCTCTTTCAACCCATGGAGTCTTGCAGGAACTACAAGTAGCCTCGACACTATAGACGCTAGACCCGACACTTTTCGAAGGGCATTCCATATCTAAGATAGCTCACGATGGAATCTTATGATGAAAAACCTCCATGTCAGAACCGCCTGGCAATGCATACAAGACCTCGCCGTGACCAGTCAGGCTCGCGCCTTCGTCGTTTCTGTGAGGGCGGCTGCCTCACCTTCCAGTGGCTGCAAAGGGTTTCGGGTTCTGAGTTCAGGGGCAGCACGCAGTGAGAAGAACCTCAAAAGGGAGTGTCTCCCCAGTGCAGCTCTGCCTCCTCGACTTTCAACTGGTGTGCTTGGGTCTGCAATCAATAATGGTTCCTTATAAGAAAAGTGTCCTCCAAGGATTGTATTGCACCCCGAAATCCTTGTTTTGAGTAGAACATACCGCCGAAGCCATATTCCATAACCACATTATAGAATATGCCAAAACCCCACTTCAATGATTCTGGCCGCTTTGCACGCCAGCGGGCTGGTCACTGCTGCATGAACCAATTCGGGATGGCCGTGTGTTGCTCGAAGACGGCGCGAGCCTGTCAAATCGAAGAAATTTATTGAATTCTGGGTTCTGTGGTGCAAGAGATCTTTGGATTTTGGTTTCGGTGGTTTAGGGTTCAGGGGTTGGGGTTCACGGACCCAAGTCTTCACCTCGGAAAGGAATCTTTCGAGGTCTGCGCCCTTGAATCTGTCCTTGAGGCCACACTCCGAAACCACCCCGATTCCCTAAATCTCAATTAATCCCACGAAGACCCCACTTAAACCCTGATATTTCTACTAAACCCTGTTTAATCCAAAAACCCTAATAAACCCTAGTGTTTCTGCCGTCACGTTCCCGCCTGCTGCACAAGGCCGCAGGGAATGAGCCCACGGTCACCCATCGCAAACCAACCTGACATATTGGAGATTTTGTTCTTCGGAGCTCAAGTTTCGGAAGGTGTAAGCCCCGAAACCCTGAACCCCAGGGCTTTTGCTCAGCCATTGGTGGAGTTAAGGGTTCCATACTTCTGAACACAGAGTGCCCCAAGCCCATGGCCCAAATGTACATCCTCAAACTCAACTTGATGCTCACGTCTGGGTTTCCGGCCCATAGGCACCAGTGTGATCGCCTGTCCCACCTGCAGGTTGCAGTTAGCTTTCTCAATGCCCGGCATTGATTTAGGGATAAGCACCACCAAAATTCTGACGTACATTGTAAACTCCAACAACCGAAAAGGCAACTATATACATATATATATATATGTATACACACACACAGCGTCACACAGATTTTAATGGCAACTGCTTCCCTTATTTTGATTCTTGCTACTAATTATGACTCTCGTGACACTGACAAGAATAATGATTTCCGCGCATCTTGTAGCCCCCACCGGCGCCAGCTGCACGGGCGTCACGCAGCCAGAGCCCATAGGCGTGCCGTCGCTGCCGCTGAAAGTGCTTCGGGCCACCTGACAATAAAGGACTTAAGATTCCGGATGAAGCTCATGGCCTTAATGTCGAAAGCTCGCAAAAGTAACGCAGGAACGAATTGAGTGGAATAGTTCGACGGGAGGTTGCGCAGCTCACCACTTCACCGAGCCAGCAGCGAGCAAGGGTTCCGGATTTGGAACTCGCAGCGTTCCATGATGTATGGTTGCATGAAGTTGGGGCTGCCGTCTCAGCGAACGTCAGCCTTTCCGTGTGCACTTGGAAAAAAGGCTCCAATCCCCGAACCTGAACACCAAAGCTTACGAATCATAAGCTCCAAACCCGAGAGAAGGCTCACTGCCCAGAACCCTTGCACTGTAAATCTCAAAACTTCGAAAATCCATCCAAGACCTTAAATAGTAAGTAGGGTTAAAAATAAGGTAACTATAGTTACGTACTTACAAGCCTATTTACTAAGTCCCTTGAACCTCCAGCAAACTCTCTTGCAGGGCAAGGCGCCGTAGAGGCCGTTGGAGAGGAAGCGGAGCTCCACCCGCCGTGCCAGACCTCAGCGACATTTTGGTTGAGGACCAACTGAGAGGGTAAGGGTCCGACAGTCTTCCTATGCACCATTTGATGGCAAGGAGCCCGAATTTGGGATAGATACGTATATTAATTATACATATATATATACACGCACATACACGTGTGTGTGTGTGTGTGTCTGTGTCTGTGTCTGTGTCTGTGTCTGTGTCTGTGTCTGTGTCTGTGTCTGAGTCTGTGTCTGTGTCTGTGTCTGTGTCTGTGTCTGTGTCTGTGTCTGTGTCTGTCTGTGTGTCTGTCTGTGTGTCTGTGTCTGTGTCTGTGTCTGTGTCTGTGTGTCTGTGTCTGTGTGTCTGTGTGTCTGTGTGTCTGTGTGTCTGTGTGTCTGTGTGTCTGTGTGTCTGTGTGTCTGTGTGTCTGTGTGTCTGTGTGTCTGTGTGTCTCTGTGTCTGTGTC
>BGNK01001094.1:24396-89396 GCA_003297005.1 Symbiodinium sp. clade A Y106 | reverse complement strand
GTGCGTGCTGGCGCTCTCAAAGCTTATGATCCCCCAACCCCTCCTCTTGCACAGCTGAAGAGGTCGTTGAGGCCACAGTTGACACTTCCGGCGACAAGGCATCTCCCACCTGTGCCAAAGGCTCAGAATGGCGGTGGAAACACGCCAAGTCGATCATGTCAGCATGAATGCACCCCAAGCATACAAGGACAACAAAAGTTTAGGCGGATATCACTAGTCATTAGAACAATCCAACGAACACAAACAATCCTGTTCCTTTGCAATCCCTGTCCCACAGATAAGCCAAAAGTGAGTCGATGGCTCGCCATGCGACGTGTAGGAATCGCCCAACTGATGCTGGTTCAAGCTGACACGGTCCCTTCGAATGGCAATGACACGACGCCAATTCGACCATGTAAGCATCAGCCCAGACTTTACTACGACTTTCCTATGCACACGAGGACAAAACAAGTAATGCAGAAGCCACTATAGCAGTCCAAGCTCTGTACTCGGCAATCTAACCTCGCAAGACAATTTGAGTTCATGAATAATGTCGTGATTAGCAACCTGTCTGTTGATGAAAACAACGTTTGCTGATCTTATGTTCACTTGGTTGATCCAAGAACCTATGGTGAAGGCATTAAGAATTAATTAAAGCTTATCACCAAATTCAGTTTTGTTGAAAAGACTTTGGTGTTTCTCTTTCTCAACCAATAGGGTCACATACTCTTCTGGCATGTAGGCTCTTGGTTGATTAACTAACATGCAGCAGATTGGATTCAGGCTCTATCTGCGAATTGGGAGCTACAGTAATGTCTCTTTCATCGCTTTCGTGTTCATCGGGCTAGGTGGAAGGTGCGTGCTTAGCATGGTCAAACGAACTGTTCCAAGTTGTAATTTCACAGAGTGTACGCGTCAAACTGCCTGATTTTGAATTCGTCCCACTCTACACTTCGAAAATAGAGCAGAGCACAACGCAGGGCAAAGCAGAGCGGAGAAGAGCGAAACAGAGCAAGGAAGAGCCCTCAATCCTCAACCTTGCACCCCAACATAGGCGCCTTGACAAGCAGAATAGGGTTTGGGGGGTAGACCCTAGTGTAATTATACAGGCACTATGAAGGAATGGTACTACCAACTATTGAGGCTTCTTTATTAAGTCAGAACCCCTCGGCCTCCTCTTCCTCGCCTGAGCAAGGCAGAACTTGACCCAAAGCTGCCCACGGCTTTTCCTCGGATCCAGGGCTTTCGGGACTGGCTTTTTGGTTTTTTGCGGGCCTAGCCTGGGGTTTACGGCCAGGTTAGGCTTAAGGGTTAGGACTTAGGGTTTACCGCTTAGGGCAAGGTGCTTAAGGCTTCTTCTTTGCTGATGGCCTGTCACACCAATACCATAGAGAAACACCCAGGCCCCATGACTGCTGCCCCTTCCCCCACCATATACACACACACACACAGAAACACACATATAATGTATACATATATATATATATTATGTATATATATACACATATCATAATACACACTATATATATATGTATAAATTATAACTATAGATTTTACTATATATATATATATATATATCTTGCAGCAGCCGCCGTTGCCAGCTTTGAGGCGGCCAGGGCTCTGCCAACACCTCAGGGGCCGGGCCCGCAAAGCGCAGCAGCAGGTCGTTGTGCCGCTTCGAGGGCCTCGGGGCTTTGTTTTTTTAGGGGTTTGGGGCCTAAACCCTAAACCCTAAACCCTTAAGTTTAGGGGTTTTGGGGCGTGGGGGGTTTAGGGGTTTAGGGTCTAGGGTTTCGGGGTTTAGGTGTTGGGGTTTGGGGTTTAGGGGAGCTTTGGAGAACTTGGGCTTCTGACCTTCAAGGAGTCTCGAAACTTGTGCGGGAGCTTTCGGAGCATGAAGGTGGAACACCTTCATGCCCCACTCCCAAGGCTAAGTCTCTCCGTTCGACATGAACCTGAATCCCCCGACATGGCTGAGATTCAGTTTCCTGCCGGGTTCACAGCGCCCAGGCAGCACAACAAGAAGGACATTGGTACTCTTTGTGGTTTCGGAAACTTCGGTGTGCGTAGCCCCGTGCTCTGGAAAAGAAGAGCCCTTTTGCAGAAGAGGTGCAGAAGCTCCAGCTCCAGCGAAAGTGCCTCATCCATGTTACGACCTCGGGTCTCTCAGCATCCCTTCATCAAACCGTCTCATCAGAGCTATCAACCTTACACACAGCCATCTCCTGACTATGTCAATGACATGCATTGCACTCATGACCTCCATCGATTTCAACACTGTCACCTTCATCTTCGTCTTCATGACGACGACGAAAATACTTGCTTTCAGCTTCAGCATCACCATGAACATCCTCATCACCAACACACCACCACCACCGCCAGCACCATCAGCATCATCATCGCCGCCGCTATTTACAGGTCTCTTGTGGGAGCTGTGAAAAGAGAGCCGCCCGTAGTCCCTGCCAGGACACCAGAGCGGCCGCCACAAGACCTGGACTGGTGTTGAGGATACTAGAATAACTTGATAGGGCATCCTAGGGTTTCAGGCACTCAGCTCAAATCACCACAACATGGATAGGTTGCGAATAATGTGATTCCCTTGTACCGGTAATTTCAGTATCATGCCCCATGACGCCCAATGAAAACCTGTTAAACTCGCCTTATTGTGGCAGCTTATGCATGAATCCCTAGACCTTCTGAAAACTCTTGTTCTGGCAATGTCTAACCGTAAGCTCTAAGCCCATAACCTTTTCAAACTCTTTCTATGGTAAGTTGTAATCAATTTAAAACCCACCATATTGTGATATCTTAGCCCCAACCCTAAACCCTCTTAACCTTAAACCCCAAATCCTTATAGTAACTTGACTTCAGCTTCCCATTAAGAGCAACCCAGCGGCTGCCAGGCCAGGCGTTGTGAACGCCATCGAAGCAGGGCCTTCTTATTGGGGTTCCTCATTATTGGAGGTTCCTTTACAGAGTCCTTTTAAGGATCCCTCTAAGGGTTCTGTAGGGTTTGGGGCTGGGGGCTTGTAGGGTTAAGGGTTTATTGAATTTACGATTCTAGGGTTTCGGGCGGGTTTCGGGTCCCTTCTCGTCGCCGCATCCTATTTAGGACGATGCTTCGCCGTCCTCCTCTCTGAAAGGTCGATTCACTGGGGTTCGGGGCTTGGGAGTCAGGTATAGGGTCTAGCTACCGGCTTAGGATTTGGGGGGTTCAGGGCTTTGGGCTCCTAACACCCCAACCCTCAACGGGCCTGAAGAAGATGCTTCATCTTCTTCATCTTCACAGCGGAGCCTTCCTCCGTCAGGTAGCCGAGGCTTCCCTGGGATGATAGGGTTCCTTGAAAGATTCCTTTAAGGGTCCCTTGCAGGGTTCTATAGGGTTCTATAGATTCTATAGGGTTCCATAGGGTCCTTTGAAAGGTTCCTTTAAGGGCCCCTTGAAGGGTTCTATAGGGTTTGTGGGGTTTAAGGTTTCTCGGGCCTTGGAGCTTTGGGTGGGGGTCAGGCATTTTGGCAGTAGGCTTTAGGGCTCAGGATTCAAGTCAAGAAGGACTCCAAGAAACCCAAACCCTAAACCCTAAACCCTAAATCCTAAACCCCAAAAACCCTAAACCTTAAACCCTAAACCCTAAACCCTAAACCCTAACTAAAGCCTAAACCCTGACCCCTCAACCCTAAACCCTGAAAGCCACTGAAGTCTTGCGGCCTCGTCGAAGGTGCTATGCCAGTAGCGCTGCAGCAAGGGCTTCAGCTGCGACACCAGGATCGCCTGCTGGCCGTCTTCCTGCAGGGCTAATGCTAATAATTAGAATAGGGGTTTGGGAGGTTCCTTATTATAGATACAGTTTAATATACCCCGAAACCCTATTCGAATTATTCACGCCCCTATATTGCCGCAGTTCTGCGGTTTTGGGCTTTTTGGGCCTTTTGGGTCTTTCTTCTGCAAGCGAGAGCTCCACAGTCTCAGGAGGGCTCAGCTAAAAGTTCCGAGAACCAGGAAGTGATTCTTAGGACCGGAGCTCACAGCTCCAAATCCCCCGAAGTAGGCGTCCTCAACCTCGAAGAGTAGAGAAAGAAGCTTTGGAGAAGATCGGATTTGAAACTCTTTCCGAATGACTGGCCAGCACAAGTTCATGCCTGTCGCTAGACGTTCGCTGTTCGGCGTGATGGGCCAACACAGTGCAGGATTCAGGGTTCGTGGGGTTTGGGCTGCAGATGTCGGGCCCACTCGTCTTAAAACGGCACTATGGGGGGAGAACCGTCTGCGCAACTCCTGCCTCCTGCACCGTGCCATGCTCGCGAAGCACATTGCAAAGCACCTTCGCACTCCGAGCAAAAGCCATCCCGCAAGTTTCAGAAAATGGGCTGCTGCTACCACTACCACTACCACTACCACTACCACTACCACTACCACTACCACCACCACCACCACTACCACTACCACTACCACTACCACTACCACTACCACCACCACCACCACTACCACTACCACTACCACTACCACTACCACCACCACCACCACTACCTCTACCTCTACCTCTACCTCTACCTCTACCTCTACCTCTACCTCTACCTCTACCACTACCACTACCACTACCACTACCACTACCACTACCACTAGGCGCTACCAGCTCAAGCGGCGGCGAGTCTTAGCCGTTGAATCACCACAGGACAGCCTGTGGAGGGCCTAACTTTTGAGACCTCAACAGCGCTCGGGCCCTCAGACCACCTCTTCATAGTTGTAGCTGACGCTGCATGGGAGTGCTGTCTGCATTACTTTGAGGCTCTCGAGTCTCAACAACTTTTGCACTCAGTGGTGATACAGGCCTTTCAATTTGCAGGCAGCAAACACGAACTGGCCCGGCCCCAATGCCGGGGGGAGATATTCACGTGCTAAGCAACTTTGCTCTGCTCCCAAGCGTGAGGGTTCCCGTCTTACCGCACGGGGGGGGAGTTCAGACTGCTTGCAGTTTGGATGACACAGCGCGGATGGCACAGGGCTGTCATGTTTCACTCCATGTTCATGAATGGCACAGTTCGCAGAGCAGATCTTTGGTTTCTTGAATATTCCTTTTTACCAGAACACGTTTTGAGCATGTCTACGGATGCTCTCCGCCGATGCAGCCCCACCACGCCAGGTCACTGGAAAAAGCTCATGAGTCCCTGTTGCGCGAGCGGCAGATCTCTGTAATGCCTCCAAGTCTTGCCTCTGGTTTTCGGAAGCTGAAATCGGATGGCACTGGCCAATGCTTGTATTTTGNATGCCTCCAAGTCTTGCCTCTGGTTTTCGGAAGCTGAAATCGGATGGCACTGGCCAATGCTTGTATTTTGTTTGGTGTTGCTCACAGACTCCACGGAGATTTGCTTGCTTTGAATACCAATTTGGGATGGTCGCAGATACTTGCCAAGAGCAACGAAGGGGATGTTAGTTTATTCTACTTCTTTTTGTTTTATAGCCAGGAAGAGCCAGTGCTTACAGTGGTCCCACCTTGCTAGGTCTCTGGGTCTAGCAGCGCACTACGAAGTCCAACTAACAACAACAAACTCCACAACAACACCACTTCGCTTACGCTGCAAGTACTTGTACGAGGGAGCTTCTTTTGGGAGGGGCGATCTCCTTAAAGTGCAACCTGGTCATAGTATTGGTCCTCGGAAGCTGTGGAACGCTGGCGCTCTGAAGTGCGTTATACACTTTGTTTGCTGTCTTTATATTATGATGGGCTTTTATTCAAATGGAATCTCATCCAAGACGATGGCGAGCCACAGGCTGGGCAATCAGTGCAAGGGTCTTAGCCCCTTCATTCCCGGATGCGACCGTGCGGCATCCAAATATCCAGGCTGGACCATTCAGGTCTGTGACTGCCATTCCGGATTACACGCGGTGCAATCGTAATAACGAGTCTGGATCTGCCTAGTATTCCCGTACGTCGGGTAAGGCTCTTTCTGCAACCATAATTATCCCGTACGTCGGGTAAGGGCAGACATGCTGCCCACCTGCCAAGCTGGTAAACTCCTAGTAGTCCCGTTCGTCGGGTGAGGCAACTCTGAGGCCTTAGTCGTCCCGTTCGTCGGGTGAGGCCATGCCATGGCACTGTTGTGCAACTTTGTTGATGGAATGTGGCTGCTGCTGCATGGAAAGAATGGCCCTCTGTAGCAGCGGTGACGTCCCTTATTAGACTAATTTCCTGCCTGGAAGCCTGCTGTACTTTCATGGTTGCCTAGGGTCGTTTGTTTTACTTGGTTTACTTTTTCTTTTGTTTCTATGCTTGACATAAGCACAGCAGCCGAGCAAAACCCGCAGGTTCTGTGAGTGATTCCTCCGAAGTTCTGTTCTGCGAACAACTGCGCGTGCTGCGTCCTCGGACCGGTGCGCAGGTGCAGTTTTGCGCTCCACGGGCTGGGTCCACGGACCGCCGTGAAGAAAGTCTTGCTGAGCTTTTGGCAGATTGCTGCGAGGCAAGACTGCTAGCTATGGGGCCGTTACTACCTGCTTTGCTTGGCCTAGTTTCGACCGTCAAGTGCTTGCTTTGTTTCTTAGGCCTAGCTTGGTCAGTTTGGGTGCTGGTCTGATCAAACTTGCCCCATAGCTGGACATTCATGGGCATCAGCGCTCCTGAGTGGTGCTGCTCCACGGAGCGGCCACGCAGGGCAAGTGCTCATTATTCTTAGTCATTAGCCCGANCATGGGCATCAGCGCTCCTGAGTGGTGCTGCTCCACGGAGCGGCCACGCAGGGCAAGTGCTCATTATTCTTAGTCATTAGCCCGATGCCCGCCAAGGTGCGGGACGACCCGCACGAGCGACTACCACTACCACTACCACGACCACGACCACTTCCACCACCACCACCACCACCACGACGACGACTACTACTACTACTTCCTTCCTTCCGTGCGGCATACGGGCATGTCTTTGACACGGCCGTCAACAAGGACAGCTAAACCCAAACGGAAGCATGACCTCCGACAAAAACATTAACACAAAAGCATGCAATACGGACCTCGCCCGGGCCGGTAGCCCCATTGAGCAGCGAGAATTCGGCGCAGCCACATGCGACTGCTCTGTACGATACTGCGGCTAGCATCTGGAATCAAACATTTGACTAAAGTCCGGTCTCATTCAGAAGCAAGCGGTGACTCGAAGCAAGAAGAGTGTAGGCAGCTAAGCGCCCAATGACGGTGCGCCCCAGCCATCTCTACGCACCGTTTCGGCATCAACCAGCTTCGCATCTTCATGACCGTACCTGCCGTAGCGTGAGTAATGGCACGTAAAAGTATGCATGGAACATGTAGTCAGCGACTCGGGATTGGAGCCATCTTTTTCCAAGGACCCCGGCGTTGTACACTGCTTAGTGTAAAAGCTGCATGCCCATGTCTTTCAGATGCTGCTGTGCGTTCACCTGCAGCCGCCACGTGTCACGAATGTGAAAGGAGCCAAGCACAAATCTATCCCCCATCCACGGAAGTATCAAGTGCCACCTCCTGGCGCGCAGCGAAGTGAAAGGCATCGTAATGGATGTGATGTTGCCTTTTAATCCGGATCTCTCCAATTGATGAGTGCCCTCTTTATCCTCCTCAAACACCTCACCACCAGAGAACAATGCGAGCGGTATGAGTGTGTTCTCAACGGCAGCATGGTTGTGAGGATCCTTGTGAAGACCAATCGGAACATTCAATGTCAAGAATGTGGTGCTGAAATGCACATCGGGTCGCAAGCATATGATTATGCAGCTAAGCAGTTGCGTGACATTAGGGAACTCCTTCGTGTAGTTCAAGACACCAGCCTGACCTCCATGTACCCAACCCCCAAACTGTATGCCGCGCCCATCCTCAGGAGCCCCAACGGCCTTTGATTGATGACGCGCGACTGGCTTGGCCGGTAACATGTCCATAAGCTGTCTCATGGTTTTGAAAGTCACGCAGCCCTTGTCCATGCAACTGCTAGCAAGCATGTCCACTCTTGAACTCGGTATAACTCTGCAGTCTCGAACTTCCGGTGAAACCACGAAAGTCAAGCCCGCCTTCTCTGCATCCGAATACAGACTGAGGGCCGAGAGTAAGTGCAAATCAGAAGGATCACATGCAACAGAACCCAGATCGAGGGCCTGGCGGGATACACGATCAGAGCCTGAGCATGGATGTGTACCGAATCGGAAGTGCCTGAAGAAGGGATCGGAGCCGAAGTATCCTGAAACTCAGGGTCATCGTCATAGTAGATCGGGGTCATATACTGGTCCAACCCTGTCTGCCTAAATACAGAATTGGTCACTGTTGACACTGGCATTCTGGCTTCCCGGCTGCGCTGGCGGCTGCTTGACGCTGAAGACCCACTACGGCAACCGGTTCGTCTCCATCCCGTCACGCTGCACTCATCCTCCGAGTCATCGGAGGCAATGCAGACAGAATGCAACCTGCTACCCCGCGGTCGGCCTTTGGAGAAAGCCGGAGGCTCCAAACCTGAAGAAGGCAGCGGGGAGGGAGCATGCTTAGCTTTGGGGGCCGACGGCGCCGCCAGCTGAGCGGAGTTCTCAAGCAAGGGATATGCAGCTGGCTTGGAATCGGGATCCAAATGCCACAAGCCATACAGCACTGCAAGCAAGGCCTGAAATCGAATACACATGTGTGCTGAGGCACGCAAACAGAACCAAAAGAATCCCTGACTTCCCAGAAGCACTGCGGAAAGCAGCACGAATAGGGCACTGTTTGGTGGAGCGTTTCGCCAGCAGGTAGGCAAACCTCATCAATCAGGGTATGCATCGTGTCCCGGTGACACCGTCATAGTTGGCCACTGCAATCAAGAAATTTTTCATTCTGAGCAAGACATCATGCGCGAAACAGCTTGTAGCTGAAAGAGAGCCTGCGTCCTTGCGCGGCATTGAGATGCTCATGACCACGTTCCCAGGGTATGCTAGCTGTCAACCGAGTGAGCACTTCCAGGCTCACGCGAGCATTGCACAATCAAAATGACCACAAAATTGAGGCCGAAGCAGGCTGAGATCATGTCCAGTCAATACTGCGTTGACTACCGAAACAGGCTACCCGGACCGATAGTCCCTTTGAGCAGCAGCCCGTCACAGCGCCTTGTCATTGATTTCCTGGGTTTGCTTCTGGATCATTGTGGCCAGTGTCGACCGATTCGGCCGCTCCGGTCGCAATCCCGTCCCGACAAGCTGTGTGACCGCCAAGCGCGTAAGAATCTTGAGATGCTCGCGAAACTGTTTCGAGGAATCACCAAGGATGCACAACTGCAAGGCAAATGTGACGCTCCTTCCCCCCATAGTTTCCTCAAGGGGGCGACTTGGGTGGCACCGCATGACTGTGTCTGGGACGACAGCAAGCTGCTGGATCGAAGCAAAGATAGCAGCAAGGCGCTCAAAGCCAACAGGATCCTTGGTCTCGTCCCTTGTCAGCCGCTCGTTGTCTGCATCCCATTTGACGTAGTACCAGGTGCGATCCGTCAGATTGTACCATCCCATGTTCTTCACCGTTTGCACAAGCTCCTCCTGTTCATGAAACTTCTCAAGTCTGGTCCCGAGCTCCTTGAAGAGCTGTGTCACCAGAGCCATTCTCATCGGGCCCGTCAGCTTCTCCGGTGACTGAGCTTTGAGGTCCCTCCAGTGCTGCTGCATCTCAAAAAGTGCAGGTACGACTGTGGCTTTCATATCCAGCCGAAAGAACATGGCCCACGACAGCTCAGAACGTAAGCATGACATGAAGTCCTCCGTGTGAAGAACCATTCGTTGCAGTGCATAGACACAATCTCGAAGAAATTTGACCTCCTCTTCAAGCGATTGGTCCGACTCCTTGGCACTATCCCACGCGCTCCACATCGGCTTGTTCCGGATTCCAGCCTTGCTCCAATGTGTCTCAACCAGCACGAACGCCTTGACTGACGGCTGCTGCGCTAGCCATGTGAACATGTGAACCACTCCAACTGAAGCTCCGAGGATAGCCCCGAACAGTTCCAATGAATACACTGAATCCGCTCCTGCTTGCCATGTTGCGCTTCCTTCGGCACCGATACTGCGCTCTGTGCAGTGATGTCCGGATGCCAGACCCTAATTGGTCTACCGCAGTATGTGGATTGACCGTTCCGTATTGCCCTGGTAAGAGCACGCTTGAGCGTTCTTTTCCGAATTCGATCACAAGTCCCTGACTTCGCTACGCATGGCGCAGCTTCATCCTGACCCGGGGTGGTGCAGGAAACCCTCGCGCCCATCGCTGGTTCCGATAACACATGAATATTTCTTGTCTGCGATGCTCGGACTTGGGACCGAGCCGAGCCGGCGTTTGCAGGCGAGGCTGATACTCTAGTATATGGGATGCAGATGCGCCGTATTCTGTCGTAAGGGGCTGCGTCGCCAGTCCAGTGCTAAGGATGCGCTGCATGAATGATTTCAACAGCGCTTGTGGAACCTCCGATCTATAATTGCGCACTGCAAAATCCAGGAAATGCTTGAATGCAGTTGGCGGAAGAATGTGCCACGCCTCCAATATCAGTTTTGGCAGCTGAACGTCTGCCCACAGCTGCGTGAGAAGATCTGCTGTCCAGTCGAGGACGTGCTGCAGGGTTTCTTGCAGATGGGACTCTATTTCTTCCAACAACCAAGCCCGAAGATGAACAGTGGCGCTCAAAGTCGACGACATGAACTGCCGCGCCCCAACATGTTTGAACCGCTCGTGGCGCTTTACTACTACTACTACACTACTACTACTACTACTACTACTACTACTACTACTACTACTACTACTACTACTACTAGTACTACTAGTACTACTAGTACTACTACTACTACTTCTTCTACTACTACTACTTTGCTCACCACAGCTTTAGGGTTTGTGGGTTTTCGAGGATTTAGGGTAGGTCCTGCTCAGGTACCAGGACTGGGTCTTAAAACAGCGCCTGCCAGCTACAGCACGCGGTCTGCATGATTCCTCGGAAGCCCTCGAACAGAAGCCCCCCAAAAAAAAAAGCCTCCGAAGCCTACAAAACAAAGCCCGAAAACAAGCCCAAGAGCTAGAACCCAAGACCCGCACTCCCTTACAGCAACCCTTGTGGCGGCCCTCATGCTAACCCGTTGTGTAACCCTCAGATGACACCTAAACCCTAAAAAACCCTATTAACCCTATTAACCCTGTTATCCCTAAACCCTATAAAACCCTATAAACCCTAAACCCTAACTAAACCCTAAACCCAAGCCCGTTTTGTAACCCTAAGGACCCCAAAAGCCCCCGACGTTTGGCCTGGTAGAGCGAGGGCCAGCTGGCAGCACTCCCGGGCTTCGGGACCTGAGCTTCGGGGTCTCTTTTGGGATTGGAGGATTTAAGGTTTAGGAATTTAGGATTCGGGGTTTAGGGTGTTTAGAGTTTAGGATTTGGGGTTTGGGGCTTCGGAGTTGGTGGCTTGCGGCTTAGAGATTAGGGTTTCGGATTTAAGGCTTGGGGTTATTGAATTTGGGATATCAGGCCCTTGGGATTTAGCTTAGGATTTAAGGCCTTGGGCTTAGAGTTTTAGGGTGTTGGGTTTTGGGCTTGGGTTTCAATTTTAGGATTTTGGGCTCGGTCTTTAGGATTCAGGGCTGAGGGCTTTGGGTTCCAGCACTTTGGGTTTTTGCCGTTGTTCGGAGTTTCGGAAAGCAGGGCCGGCAGTTCCAAGACCTTGAAAGCAGCGTTCCGACGGTTGTGGCTGATAGCTTTCCAGCGGCTTTAAGGCTTTTGCCTCAACAACAGGACGCTCAGGGCTGCGAGTAGAGGAATCCGAAAGCTGGGTGCCCAGCAAGCGCCACCGAGTCCTCTACAGCCACGATGGGATTGTCACCATCTTCGGTGTCTACGAGGCGGAGGACCTGGGCGGTAACTCCGAAGCACTTGAAAACCCTGGGCAAACGCCTCTTACATAAAATGTGCATTGCAGAATGCTGCAGTTTAGCAGACTGAAGTTGTCTCTGTGCTGTGGTGGTGCACAATCGTTCTTATGACAAGGAAGTATGTTCTGGCTGGTATGCTGTGAATGTTTTTTGGTCACCTTCGTGGCTGGGGCCAGGACGTCCCATAGAAGCGTAGTGGTGGCGGCGAGTGGCGACGTGTGGCCAAGCCCAAAGATGTCCAAGCGTGTGCTGTAGCGCTCCTCGTTCGGCTTTTGGGGTTTCGGTTTATGAGGTGTGCACAAGACATGGGGTCTACTCAAGCTGAGACTCCTCATACTTGCTCAGGAGTGTCTTCCACTGGATACCACCAATGGCCGCAGCGGGAAAGCATTGAAGCAGTTCAGACAACTGCTGTGCTACCTCGGTGCCCAGCATCACCGCTTCGGGGTGGGGCGGCAGGTGAGGGGGGGCGGGGCATATTGACCTGCACTGTCCGATGGCAAAGCTTCGTCTGCCGGCTCTTAGACATGTTGGCCCAGGGACTGTCGATGGTGTCTGGCAAGACAAGACGGTGCGCGCCATTGCGGGCCAAAACTTCTTCCGGTTTTCGGGCCGAGCTACTACGGGGAACCCTCGTCGGAGAGTCTCAAAAACTTGTCTGTGAAGCTTTAGAGCTCAAGCCTCAATGGAAGCTGGTGTTGTGGAGGGCTCAGCAGCACAATCAGATTCAGGGTCCCTGACTCTGAGCCGAACCGAAGCCGACAGGACAGCTGTCCCCCCTTTGTGCAGAGCTCACGCACCAGCAGCAAACCCCCATCATTCGCGACATTTTCACAGGTCGCATTCCCGGAATGCCGCGCATGATGCCAGACCTACACTATGATGAGGCGGCTTCCACGTGCTTGACATGCTTCCAGCAGTGAACCGCAGTGAATGTCTGATTCGACAGGCAACTTGCCAGATGCCGACTCGGTGAAGGCCTGCTCGATGACGTGAGATGGTTCGAAGCGTCCTCGACACGTTCACGAAAAGAAGGACACACGTGCTAAGCCGGCCGTAGCTAAGCTCCCCCAATCCCCCCAAACCAGAGCTTCTAACCTCCTCCAGACCTTGGAAGCGCTTGAGGAACCCACTTGAAGAAGTCCCACACGATACCACCCCGGAAGTCTCTGAGTTGGTAAAGCCATGGCCTGCGTAACTGAGGTACTGAGGTGGTCTGAGCGCTGGCTCTCTGAAGAGTACTGTGTTTCCTCGTAGAAGTGAACTTCCAGGGCAGCAAACGGTGCGGAACTCACAAGCGATCTCCCCCTCGGCCCATGCGGCGAGGCGATGTCGTACCTCAGCTGCTCTTGCTGTCCTCACAAGTATGGCCATGGGCACTTACATAGAAGAGGCCAGTCCGTGCCAAAAAGCACACGCAAACACACACACACACACAAGCTGTAGAGATGCAACATTGTGCTATAAATAGCGCGGAGGGACGGCTCTGCTTTTTTCTTGTGGCGAGCGCAGGCAGTCTTGATTCCTCGGAAGCGCTCAAGAGGTCAACGAAAGGAAGCCTCCCACTCCGTTGAACTTCTTCGTCATGCAGTGATATCGCTTGAAGCAGAGTGGTTTGTCCTTGTCCTGGTGTCATTCATTCCTTTCTTCGTCTTCCTGCGCACCTTCTTCACGGACCTTGATGGTGCCTGCTTTCCCACTCCCTTCACCATGGCGGCGATGCACAGCGCAGTCGAAGACCCGTGGTAGACATAACAAATGTTCACATGCCATTGCCATGTCTTTTTGATTGCTCAGTGAGCAGGATGTTGACCATAAGGCGACTCGCAGGATTAAAATCGTCCGTGGCGCTGGAGCATTGACCACTGCATGCTACCACCAACACGCAGGCCTGTCGGGCTCAAACTTCCCTTCGGTTCCAGCATCAGACACAGCGAGCCCACAGAACGATGACCACGTTCACCTAGGTTCAGGCACTGAGGTTTGTTCAGCGTACTCAGAGGATCAGGGGACTTAGCAAGTAGGGTTATAAGTAAGGTAACTATAGCTATATCTACTTATAACCTTAATTAGGGTACTTATAACCCTACTTACTAAGTCCCATGATCCTCTAAGTAGGGTATAGTCCATTGGACAGCCGAAGGCGCGGCAACGGCACCGAGGACCATGGGCCAATTTCCGCAAGCGGCGACCAACAGCAGCACGAGGACGGGCACCTGTGTCAGCCGTAATATTGAGGCCTGGAGAATTAGAATAGGGTTCCTTTAAAGTTTTAAAGGGGTCTATAAGGGCTACCGTAAGGGTTACTATGAGGGTACTATAATATAGAGGCCTGAATAATTAGAATAAGGTTTCTGGGCTCATTATACTACACATAAGGAATATGGTATTAGTAATTATTAAGGCCCCTATATTAGAATGGCTGAGGATTTCGAAGGTTTCGGGAGGCACGGAAGATTCAAAGCTTGAGCGTCGCACAGGATGCAAGCACGTCGCACATCGCTCTCAGACAGACACAAGTACAGACAGACAAACAGACAGACAGGCGTGTGAAAACCTGTAAACCGCAATTTGAAGAACCTTTATGCACGTCTTGTAGAACCCTCGTGGAACTTATACAACCCTTTCAAAACCCCCTCAACGGACCCTGTCTTAACTTGCCCTTACCCTAAACCTGAACCTGAACTGCCTAGACGCGCCTTCACGGCGGCCAAGGCCCAGGCACCCGCGCGGCCACCGGGAACCTGCAACCCGGAGATTGCTCGGCTTTTAATCCTCTCAGGGCTTAAACATTGTATTCTATGGAGTCAAGTTAAGGGCGTTTCGGGTTTTAGGGTTTTGGGTTTCGTGGCATGGGCCTTCAGGGTCTATTTGGCGCGTGCCTTTGCGGTCTAGGTTTTGGGTTCAAACCCAAACCCAATGACCTCTGACACTCAGAGTGCTGCATGCAGTCCCGACAATAATGTTGCGTTATATGAGAATTCTGACGACATGATGATTGGAGGCACCCTCTCATTGTAGGTCGCAAGCTTCAGCCCGCAGTGCATTGGTCATCCTCTAGTTCGCTCGGCGAAAGCCCCCTTGGCATCCTTAAGGCGATGGATGCGTACTCGTACCAGGCATGGCACCCTCGGGCATCATTGCCACCGGCTTGAGATTCCCGCCGACATGCCGCGCCGGTTCAAATCTGGGCAGACTGAAAGCTTTGTAAAGTAAAAAACAGTTTAAAAGAATTGTTCTGGAAATCCTTGAGGCCTCTGGAACCGAATGAACTATAAAATCCAAGTCCCGCCCGAGCCCAGTGCCGATCTAAATTTACATGTTGTATCGACCAAAGGCACATGCCAACTAGACCCTAAAGGTCCTGCGTACTTAGGGCTTTAGGCTTTAAGCTCCGATGTAGAATGTAGGGCTTTTGGGTTCAAGAACTTGGTTTCTGCACTCAGGAGACGGTTGTCAGTCGAGCATACTCAAAGCCGTGCCGTGTTTATGGCTTAAGGCCCAAATTCGGTGGTTTTGTGTCTAGGATTCACATTTTGTTTGTGCCTTGTTCCCGTCGTCGAGTTTTTGAGAGTCGGGGGCTCGCCAGCAGGACGTAGGACGACAGTGCTGCATGAGTTATACAACGCGTACAACTCACTAGAGTCACCAGAACTTCAGGGTGTAAAGGTTCAGGGTTTAGTGTATGGTCTACGAGTCTGCTCTGCTGCTTGGCAGATTCCAGCCCCTCTTCACACGTCTTCCCTCAGCGCAGGCTTCAGGAAACTGCCCCTAAAAATCCTTAACCCTAACCCCTGAACCCCTGAACCCTAACCCCTGAGCCCTAAACCCTGAGCCCTAAACCCCCTAAACCCTGACCCCTGAGCCCTTAACGGAGCCTGAAAGCGTCGCTCAGCATCCGGCTGCCTGCAAACGGCGGAGCAGAGCTCTTGGATTCTCGTGATCGTCTTCTTCGTCTTCTTCGTCTATGGGAGTTTCCGAAAATGGGGAGCCCTAAAAAAAGTACCCTGCATGGTAGGATCCCTACTATAAGGAGCTCTTAATAAGCTACCCCGTATTTTCGGAAACTCCTCGATAAGCATCAACAGCGTTGCTCTCATTATCTCTGCTTCTTCGCCTCCTGCTGCTAGGTACTCTTGAAAGCCGCTATTGCTGCTCCTACGACGAAGACGACTACAACTACTGCTACTGCTGCTACCACTACAGCCTTGCGCTTCAGTTTGCGGTTCGGGATGTCATCCTGCATTCCTCAACTAATTCTCTACCCCCCGTGCGCCCCACTCTTCGCCTCAGCTTGAGCCGCATGAAGGCAGCCAGCTGCCACCAGAAGACGACGACGTGCAACAGCGTGCTCAACCTAAGGCAACTGCTAAAGCGCACTCTGCGTCTGGATTGCATCGGCGGCACGAAAGTGAAAGCAGGCGAACTCGGATTTTCCGTCTGGCGCATCAATCGTCCCAGCCACAGTCCTGGGTCATGCAGGGACATAACATCTAAACTCGGATCCTAAGTGTCTGTTCGATGGCAGGTCTCTTCGTCCGAAGCACGCCCACAAACTTCTCTGCAACAGGGTATTCACACTCGTGACACAAACAAGAGAACACAAGTTCATTTTGCAGCCCCAGCAGAAGTTCGAGACGACATTAAAGGCATTACCCATAGGCCCCAAAGTAGTTCCTTTTGGGGGTTCATATTTAGAATTCTATAAGGTAATCCGAAAAAGGAACTACTTTGGGGCCTATGGGTAAAGGCAAGGTTCAAGCTGGCTCTTGCTATGAGCCAAGATGCAGATTCGGCTCCTCGCGCTCGCGCGAATCCCCCAAGTCCCCAAGCCCCAAACTCGAGCATTTTCTCTTCTTGCCGTGAGAAAGCCCCTTGAAAATACAAAAATTCAAGCCCCACCTTGAACAACTCCAAACCCTAAGAACCTGGAAACACAGAAGTGCAAAGAGCCTAAGATAAACCCAACCACCTTATAGCCCTCAGGGCCCCAAAGGTGCAAAGAAACTTGAACCCTACAGACCCTACGAGACCTAAACCCCAACGGCCCCAAGAAGCCAAATGAACCCTCAAAAACCTTCCCGAGCTCTACAGAATCCCCTAACCCCAAACCCTGAACCCCTCTAGAACCTTCAAAACTACCCCAAACCCCTAAACCGCACACCCAGAACCTGAACCCTGAAACCCAAAACCCCAAAGCCCAAACCCTGAACCCAGACAGCCCCGGAGCTACAACCCCAAAACCCCAAACTCCCCCAAAACCGGCCCGGCGTCGTTGGCCCCGAAGGTCTGTGAGGCGTCGGAGGAGCTGGGGGAAGGCAGGGCCAGGAGCCGCTTCAAGCAGCCGTGGATCTCCTCCTGAGATTTCCCTTTTGATTGCTGAAAGTGATGATTACTGTCCTGGTTAGTATCATTAATAGCTTGATTCAAAATTAAAGCATCCGGCTTATGGATATCCTCTTTGGGTTTGGACCCGCTTCTGGTGTTCTCTCTTTTGGTCTGGTCAGTAGTGCCCGTTCCGAGGGTGCGGGGTGTTAGGGTCTCGGGCTTCGGGGGTTTAGGGCTTTAGCGACTTTTGATTTGGTGCAACAGGAATTGGAGCTCCTCTGAAGAATCCTGGGAAGGCTGAGAGTATAGTATAGTAGAGTATAGTATGGTAATAGTATGGTATAGTATCGTATGGTATGGTATATAGTATAGTATAGCATAGCATAGTATAGTATAGAGTGTTTGGCTTTAGAGTTCAGTAAGTTTCAGGGATCTTCAGAACCTGGGGGCTTGGCGGAGTTGGGTGTTGTGGTTTTGGGTGTTCGGGCGGGTACTGTTGACAGGTTCTGTGTTTACGTTCAGACTTTAGGGTTACGGCGGCTACGGTCTCCGTGATCTGACGTCAGGGTTGGCCCGTCCAACTGGGATCTTTTGGGGGGTTGAAGCCAAACTTTTTACCCAGCCTCGGGGAGATGCACCCACAATAGCCCTGCAACACATCGGGCCACGCCACGACCGTCTGTCGTCTGAGGAGGACATGGCTGTCGTCACCTCAGATGCTCTCCGGCAACGGAACGAACGGGGCCCGGGGTGGATAAGTGTCGAAAGCCCTCGCTTGAGGCCAGAGGGCAGACATTTCGCATGTTTTTTGTTTGGGGGTTTTGGGTTTCCCTTAGTGTAAACCCTCGAGTGAAAACCTTCTCCCGCTCGGACAACGAAAACAGCGGAAAAATTGCTCAAAGCCTCCAACCACGAGCCCCAAAAAAAACCAGCCAAAATATTCGCCTTTCCCAGACCCCAAGACCCATGCTCCCGAAACCCTGAACCCTGAACCCCTATCCTCTCTCGCATTACCGCGCAAATCAGAAGAACGATATTTAGCCTGGCGGCAGACATGCATCTCACAGCCCGCAGCACTGAGCGCCGCCACCTGTGAGGCCGGGCAGAAGCCGTCCTGGCAGCTTAAGTTTAGAGCTTGGAGTTTTGGGCTGAGGGGAGTTTAAGCACTTAAGAATTGGGGCTTGGTACGAACCCCTACCACCACCGAAATTGAAGTCTCCTGCCTCTGGGGCCCACCAATGTCTGCCGCTTCGGCAGGACTGTGCCATTTTCATACATAACTTGACACCTTGCGGCCATATGTATTTTGAAGATAGCACGGGTGGGAGCTGCCTTCCTGTTTCGTATTTAATGAAAACTCAGGGGCCACGAGTCTATAGACGCAAGGGTACTTTCTTTGTTGTTCCCAAGAGCAACTTAACTGCCCTTGACCGCGCCGAGCTCAGTTTCTTGCTCCGCTGAGTTTGCATGAAGAATTTGAGAGTGCGACTGCTTGTCTCCAGCTACATCGGAATAAACCCGGCTCCCCAAACCGCAAAAGCACGGCCCAGTCATTCTCGGCGTGGAAGACGTGGGTCGGGCGCGAAGGGCTCGGAGTTGGAAGCCTGCCGAACGGGTCGAAAGGCAAAGAGCGATTCGGTGCACTTTCCAGTCCGACTCTCCATGCAGCTTACCAACAGCTTTCGAGCATTTTCCTTTAGATCCATACGGTGACTCAAGGGTGCCATAGGGCTGAATGAGACCTACAAAGAAGACCGAGAGTACGAGATGGACGGCTCAGAAGATCTCAGAAATACTTTGCTTTACACCCTCGGCTTGAAGCCACGCCTGGGCGCGGAGCAGCAGCTTACCTGAGCCGGTTAGTGTCAGGGATATCATGAAGGCTACTTCAACTTATCGTGGCTTCATGATATCCCTTACATGAGGGTTAGAACACTCCGCAAAGCTTGACAAGAGGCTACGAGAAGAGGGGGGCATCATATGATGACGGCAACCCTCAGAGAAACTCGTAAGGTAACCCTTTAAAAAAACCCCTAAACCATTGAGTAACCCCATAGGCTTTGCTTCCCAAGCTCACAGTTTGGAAGTCATGGCTGCACGGTTTAAAAGGGTTTCGCAAGGCTTCTTTCTTTATGGGATCTCTGATGGTTCTGTAGGACCTGTAGCAGTCGTGCTAGGACTTTAGGAGGGCTTTACGCCTTTTCAAACAACATAAAAGCAGTACCTGGAACGTCATGGGTTGTAGAAACATGTGTTGCCGTTGCATTTTATCTGTTGCCGTCCTAATGTCAGACATGCTTTTTCTTCATATTCAGAAACAACCACTGCTGCTGCTGCTAACACCGACGCAGCCAGTGCTCCTGTTGCAATTGTGCTCCTGCTGTTCTTCGTGCTTGTTCTTGTGCTGCTGAGCCACCCAAGACATGGCATTCACCGTGGGAGCCAGCAGCAGCGTCGAGCCCTGTGCTCTCGCATTCTAGTGTCAGCTTCAGAGCCGTTGCTCGCTATCTCAGGCCAGGGATTCGGCCCGGGAACTGAGTTGAGTCTGGTGGCGCTTGCTCGTTGCATGAGAACTCATCCGGCGTCTTCGGAAGCGGCCCTGAATCCCCTGAGACCCTCATCACGAAAGCTTTAGGCTTGCAGACCGATTGAAGGCCTAAGCTCCGAGACACCCTGAAGCGCACGCACCCTCAAGGGTCTAAGGACCTTTACAAAGCTCTACACCCTTTCCGTTACCCTCCCACTAAACCCTCCAGGAGGCGCCTTCCACCGGCCCTCCGAGAGAAGCCAAAGTGCCTGGAGCTCAGCTTCGCCCATCGTCGCTGCTGAGGGTTTAGGGTACTACACCCTAAGCCCATGCCAGGCCCATGCACCCCAAATCCTACACGCCCCTACCGAGACTCGTGGGATTGAAAGTAAGGCTTGCTGGGGCTGGCACGACACCACCACCCCAGGAGAAGCCGATGAGGACCTCAGCCGTAATTCCCGCGTTGGCTTGGCATGGGCTTCAGGGTTTTGGGCTTGAGGGTTTAGGGTTGAAGGCTGAGGGTGTGGGGTGTCGAGCTTGGGGCTGAGGGTTCTCGCTCTTCCGCCCGGGCACGTCGGGCTGGAAGTCGCGGATGGCCCGGCTCGTGGTCCAAAGCCCGTCCTTGATGGCGAACCAGACCAGGCCGGCGAGCACCAGTCGCAGCAGCACCGGAATAGCCAGAAGCAAGGCCTTGAAATGATCGAATATATAGGTGTATTCACTGAATAAAATCCACATGTAAAATAAGAGGCTTCAGATATACCAACGGTTTAGGGTTTGGGGTTTAGGGTGCAGCTGGGCATTGAAAGTCGCCAGGGACACAGCATTGCTCGGGGCGCAGCCAAGCGAACTAGCCAGGCAATGGACTCATCGACCTGCGCCACCAACTTGTCGTTGGAAGCAGCTTCTGGTGTTAGCCAGAATATCACCTGGGCGGTTGTCAAAATTATGGTCCCCTTTTGGGTACCCTATTATAATACGGCACCTAGTATCTAGGGTACCCAAAAAGGGACCTTAATTTTGACAAGTACCCACCTAGGCACAGACATGGCCCTCCGCCAAACAAACCCCGTTCAGGAGCCGCAGAGCTTCATAATGACATCATGCGCAAGCTCCTTGCCCCCTGACTGTTACAGTGCAACACGTGCTAAAAAACTTCTGAGCAACAACATCTCATACATGTCGGCTGTATGTGGGGGTTTCCGAAAATAGGGGACCGAATATAGTACCCTAAATAGTAGGATCCTTATTACAGGATCCCAACATAAGCTACCCCTAATTTTCGGAATCTCCCATGTAACTCCCATGTCAGCTTGACGCCAATTGAGATCGGTCGTCTCTGGGTCCGCCATGCTGGCGAAGGCGCGACGAGGAGCAGCAGGCAGAAGGGATTCAGACACCATCTACCTTGGAACGACTACTATAGGGGCCTTAAAATTAGAATAGGGTTTTGGGGTCCATTATACTATAATTATAATAAGGAACCATCTACCTTGGAACAACTACCGCTTGCAATCCCTGGTCAACCGACTGCACCATGATGGGGAACAGCCACATAACCAGATTACGCCAGGAGACAGGTCTACTTGTGTAGGTCCAGCTCGGAATCATGACTACATTCTACATGGATCCTTCGCGGCTGATATGAGAGGGGGCGCGCGCTTTGATCCCGGATTCTCATTGAAGGGTGTCCCTTTAGTAAGACACTCCCTAAATCGGAAACACCTCGTTAATCAAGACACACACTGGCCGCCCTCCGTCCAAACTAGGGATTGGCAATGGTAATGACGCCATATGGTCCTTACATAAATACACTGGAATGGACCCACAGAACCTGTACTAATTACGAAGGCCCCCATATTAGACCCTGAGCCCACTACCCTGAAGTCTGGATCCCAGCAAAACTCGCGAGATCATGGCCTGGCAATTACGGACGTATTTGCAGAGCCCTCTTCGAGTTGACTTTGCCCGACAACGGGAGTGACGAGAGTTATCAAAATATTGCAGAAGACTATCTTGAGAGTCGTTACCTATCTTGCTCATGGCATATGGGGGGTTGGATGTTTATCGCAACGGTATTGCACAACCAGCAGATTCATAATCCACTTTACTGTATGCCACAAAGCTTAACTTCAAAGTGACAGAAGAAGTTGGAGCCATCAACATGCCGCATAAAGCCAGTAAGCTTCCTGAAGGATGGGATGCCATCAACTGTCTCAGAGTAGGTCAGAATTCGCTGCACCCTAAGCCCAGAAGCTCCATTTCGATCTGACCCTGACCTGGCAGCAAAGCCACAACCCGAGGGAGGCATTGGGATGGTGGGCTCCAGAAACCTTGGCTTCAAGATCGAGACTGACAGCCTTATCGGCTAACCTTTACGGCCTAATCCTGGATTTTTGGTTACTTCTTGTTCCTTTGCGCTTCAGCTGGTGGCTTGTGCCTCCCACAACTATGTCTGGTGTCTTGCAAGCTGAGAACGTCGGTCAGCTAACATGACGGTGATCATCATCAAATCAGTCTTCCTCCTCTTCTTTTTTCCTGAACCGTCTCTGCCCAGACACTCCACATCCGGCATGCGGTTGCGCAGGACGTCCAGAGGGCCGGGGCTCCACCCGCTGAGGACCTGCTTCGGTCCACGGGCGAAGCTTGCAATGGTCGAGGCCCCTTCCGAAGATGGCTCCCAGCTCTGGACCAGCGCGTTAAGGCCCGAAACACACCAACGCAAACCGTGCACTTAGCGGACCAAGAGTCTTAAAACTCTGAACGACTCACAGCGAAGATCTCTGCAGCAACAACGGTTGGCTCCAAAGCACCCTGAGCTTCCGGCCAAGACCCTCCGCCGGCGGCCGTCCGCCATCGCTGAGGACGGGTGCGCTAGTGAGAGCCGGAATCCTCCCTACAGTGGGGCCTTGGCTAGGGTATGGGGTTGCCGTCGCGGTGGCTTGGGGATGCCTAAAGTGGGTCTGTCGTCGGCCCGAGGGCCAGGGGTAAAGGCACCACCGGGTCTTGGAGTGAGGATGATGGAAAGGCAGGAAAGCAGTGAAGTCTTCGTGAGGGGCATGGCGAAGTGACGTGAGCTGTCTGCAACTGCTGTCTGGGTTGTCAGCCTCAGGCCCGCACTGCACCAAATAGTCCTCGGCTGTGTTTGAAAAATAAGGTGCTTGCAAGACTCTCAGATAGACATGAGGCGGACTTCTCTCCGTTTCCCGACTGCAAAGTCTTTCGGCAGCAGCTTTCATCAAGAAAGGCTCTTTCGTGCCAGGTAACTGACGGCAACTGCGACCCTCGTCGACCGCGCCCTATAGTATAGTACCCATAGATCCCTTATAGTTATTGAGGCCCCTGTAGTAGATAACCTCAAACAACCCGTGGACAAGGAAGCGAAGGTCCCAAAACCTCTGGAAGAATCCCTGTAAATATGATATGGAAACACTGTCTGGTGCTTTGTGGGGAATGGGGAAAGGATCCCTACGAGGGTCCCTTAAGGGTCCCTTACAGTAGTCCCTATAACCCATTCCCCCATTCCCTACTAAGAACCAGTAACTGGTTGCTGAAGCTCCTAATTTCTGCTCTAAAATGCCTTAGCACTGAGGAAGGTCAACCGTCGTGTCTGAACCATCCGTTTGAGTCATGTTCGAAGGGTTCGGATAGGACCCCAAACCGTTAACCCTAAACCACAAACCCTAAACCTTAAGCTTGAAAGGCTGAAGGGCGAAGGCCAGGAAGACCAGGGCGGACTGCAGCAACGTCAGGGCCAGCAAGGCTACTGCCGGGGCTCCTCACCAAACCCCATATCCATATCCATATCTACATTCTGTATCACACACACATCCATATACGTGTATGCACAGGTAGTTCCACACATAGACAAGACATATATATATATATATATATTTATTTATTTATCTACTTATACTTATTTATTGTTGGAGCCGTAGAAGAAGAGGCCCTTTCAGCTCCTGATGAGATCTCCTTCTGCAGCACACCTGGCAGGAGCCGCGGCAAGTCGCTTGAGCTCCGTCCTGAAATACAACCGGGACGTTCCCAGCAAACACCCCTGGGCAGTTCGGTTGTGCTACAGGCCAGAGGCCCGAGGCAGTCCTAGTGACTGGAGAAAGCGGCTCGTGACAGCCTGAAGCACTTCGGATCATGCAGGCTTCCACCTAAACCCAAGGATTGTCCCAAGCCGGATCTGCGACAAGCTGCCAGCTCGGATGTGTAGATAAGGCTGTTGGAGAGCGCAGCGGAGAAGCAGATCCATGGTCCCAACCTGGGCTCGGTAGGGTAGGGCCGGGTAGGGGGCAGCGCTGGTCCTTCGAGCAGACGTTACTGTGCCGGCGAGCTGCGGTTCCCAAAGCCTTCCATAGGCCAAGGCCAGATATCCATCTTGCCATGTGCCGGGACCGGCTGCCAAAGCTCCGAAGGTACAGACAAAATAGACCGCCAAGGCGATCACGGCTGCCGGCAGCATCCCCTTGACGAGGTGGACAGGATCAGCCACATCCTCCGCCAAGTTCCCGAAGGAGTCCCAGCCGGTGAAGAGCCACACCAGGGATGAAAGGAAGAGGTTCACGTCGCCTTTCCCCCCACCTCCTTCGGAAATCGCAGCGGGCTGCTGACCGGTGGCCAGAGCCCATGCCACTGACGCCTGGCCCAGAGCCAGTGGCACACCCAGCGCAAATGGAAGCCTCGAAGACTCAGGCATCATGAAATTTATCCCTCCGCTCACGTATGTCATGACGTCCTACCTTTCAAAACCTGCAACGGGTTCTTCATTCGGCTTGCAACCTAACGAAACCTGCAGTCGTGCAGCAGCACCACAAGTAGCGAAGCACCCAGAAACTCCGTAGCCACATCCAGTGCCAGCAGGTTCACCTCCAAGCTTGGAGGAGAATGAGGAGATAAAACAGGGAGTGTGACTGTCTGACTGTCTTGGAACCTGCACATATGCAAGTCTGGACTGTCAAGCCGAAGACCCCAACGTCACCTAACCCTGAACCGCCCATTCCCTAAACCCCGTAACCCCGGCGCACACCCCGTAAACCCTTCAGCCCAAGACCCCCCCTCCCTTCGGGCACCGCCAACCCCAGGAGGATGACCAAGAAGGGCGCCAGGGTCGGCAGCCAGGAGGGCACCTGCCAAGAGAAGGGCATTGGATTGGGATTCAGATCCTTTCTGTTTGGGGCTTAGGATTAAGATACCTTTCCTTTTGGGGTTTAGGATTAAGATAGTTTCCTTTTGGGGTAGAGGGTTGAGGGCTTCGCGTTTGGAAACTCGGAGGTTTGGAGTAGATCGGGGGGGGGGGGGGGGGNGGGGGGGGGGGCCTTGGCTTTGGGCGTCCAGGTTGTGGGGTTCTGGAGTCTGCTCATGCTTGAAGCTTCGAGGTTCCCCAGTAGCCCATTCATAACATGCGGGTACCGTTTTTCATCATGGAACCCACAAAGACAAGGCAAAAGGGTAGTGCTAAGAAACCTAGGCTTGGTATTTTTGTGACCCAGCGAAGCACGGAAGCACTAGTATACTACCTTCGGGATATTGGGCTTCTCTTCAAGGATCCCTGCCTTTGTCGTCGATTGGAAACACGACCCTAAAACCCTTGTGACCCTGAACAAGTAAGACAAAACACCTAAACCCCTACTAACCCCGCAAGCCCTAAAACCCCCAAAATCCTAAGACGATCCACGCCCAGTTTTCGGGCGGGGCCTGTGGGCGTGTATGAGTTTGCTCCGCCGGTTGTGTGCGAGTACATGCAATCTTGGTCGTTCATGACATCACTGGTCCGTTTTCTGTCGCTATTGGTCTGCGTTCGTGGCCCCGCTGCGCCCCGCCTCGTATCCCCCAGACTGGGCGTAGCCGGTAACGATCGTCGTGTAGGTGGCCAGGTCGACAATCTGATACCTCGCTGCGACTCTGCAATCGCATGAAGCCTTGTAGATCAACAGGGACACGAAGACGCAAGCTCAAGGTAGTCATGGAACCATTCACGCCGAGCTGCAGCAGCATGTTCAGCCCTACGCACTCCCCGACCCGGGCACCGAACGCACGGGCAACCCAGGCGGTGACGCCCCCGTTGTTCAGGGGAGGCATCATAGAGAGCTCGCTGGTCATGAGGATCTGCGGCAGTACGTAGCCTGCACAGTTGGGAGTTTCAGGAAACCCCAACTATCGACACCAAATACTCGGATCCTTGAATAGGATCACTAAGAATGGACCCCTTATTTTCTGAAGCACACGGGTGTCCCAAAGAGCGATCCAGGAAGCTGAACATCCCGTCCGGCAAGAAAGGATTTACGGCTTACCTGGCTGGTTTTTTAGGCTCCTTTATCCTTCGCCCATCCCTAGTCAGACTCCAGAAGGTTTATGGTTTATAAGGGTTTAAGTTTAAGTCCCAGGGGTTTAGGCCTATTTTTGTTTGTTGAGCCCTCTTTTCCGCCTGCTCGGTAAGGAGTTGGAATGCCACAGTTGGCTGAAGGGTTAAGGGTTCAAGGTTTTTAAGGTTTAGGGTTTAGGGGCCCCCAACAACTCTGCAAGAACCCTGAGCCCTGAGCCCGAAATCTCAAACCCCGGAAAGCTGAACCCAAAACGCTAAATCCTCAGCCCTAAACCCTGAAACCTAAACCTGAAATCTGCATGCGACACTGGCACATGAAAACTTCGCCTGCTTCACGTCCAGCCACGAGGCACAGCTGCCACCAAACAAGGACCCCACATAGAACCCTCATAGTCGTTTCAAGACCCTTAGAAACATTGCCCCCCCCTCCAATTTTCTGAAACCCCCCGAATCGCCTGCCATGGTCACGAGAAGACCAAGGAAGCACGCCGGAGCTCCGGCTGTGCGCACGCAGGCCTGGCCGGGTTCACGGCTCAAGGAGGTTACTTAAGGTTTAGGGTTACTTTCGGGTTTAGGGTTAAATTAGGGTGCAGGGTGAATTCAGGGTGCAGGTGTGTGTGAAGAGATCTGCATCCTTGCTGTCAGAGTGGGCTTGCGAGCCGAAGCAGTAAGCTTCAGCGTTTAGGTGAGCTCTGTAGTCAAGCGCAGGACAAGGAGTACAGGTGTGACGCATGAAGCCAAAGTCATTTACCAAATCCCTTAGGCCAAAAGCTATACACCACGCCAAAAACCAGTTACAAAGCCTGAGAAACCCGCTCAGCTTGTCTCCAGCCTCCACGCCGAAAGGTCCAGCACAGGTCATGGCAAAAGCCATAGATGCCACATGCCTCCACGCGAGCCGTTTCGGGTTTCTGGTGCTTCAGCGCTTTCTGACTTGAGGCTGCTGCAATAGTCTCCAGGGCTTCCATCGGCACAACATCAGCTAGAAAAGGCGGCGGCAGTTCAGACGAAGACCTTAGAGAGGAGGCCTGGTCCTGAGCGTGTGCCGCCGCGCTCCACAGAAACTCTCCGACTCCATCGCCATCGCGCCGATGGCTTGCCGAGAATTCAGGGAGGGCTGCGATACAAGGGCAGGCCAGAATGATTCGGGACTGAGCTGTCACAGGCTTCTTGGGCGCCTGTCGTCCCACTCTGGGAGACAAGATGAGGGAACATGCACGAGACTGACGAACTCTGTAGTGTCGTTTGAAAGCAGCCAGGAAAAGCTATGCTCACCTCTCGGGATGGGGAATAGCAAGACCTGTTAGACCCCGAGAATTCTTCAGCCGCACTCCGTGTTTGGAGTCTTGCAAGTGTTGGTGAGAAAGAAAAGCTTTTCAGTTTTCTTCCGGGTGGTTGCACATCGGGGCTCAAAGTCGGGAGTGGTTCTTCTACCTACAAAACGCGCCAGGTGCAAGTGTTGGCTAGCAGCGGTCTCTGCCGACCCTTTTTACTGTTCCGCACAACACCTCGGGCCACGCCTGCCAAGTCAGCTTGGCGCGTGGCCCTTCATATTGCACTGACTTCCGAGCTTAGCGGGCCTGAGGACTCTAAATGAAGGGGTGCATTGCCGCTTCGGGAAGCTGACAGCTGCGTCGTTGGCCGGAGGGCAAGGCCCAAGGCCTAAGGCTCTTTATCCTTTCTTCCGTGGACCCGCAGCCTTCGGGAGGGGGCGCTTCTTCTTCTTGCCTCAGGGAGTGGACCGCAGGTGTTGAGGGGAAGCTGAAGTGAACAGAAGACATCTCAAGGATCTGCTTGACTGATGGAGACTTCACCGGACACCAGCGAATCTGAGACCAGCGGCGAAGCACATAGGTCTCGAAATATGGATACCTTGGGCGTGCGCATGTCACGTTCAAGAACTGCGAAAGGAGCCTGGTAGGTAGGTCTCGCCCTTCCTGCAGAACCTTCAAAACGTCTCGCTGCGGACCCTGGGACAAATAGTCGGCAGCGATGTAGCACACCAGCAGCAAGATCCTCAGCTCTGTCTCCTACTTCTTGAGCAACCTCAACTCACGGAAACCCGACACAGAACGGCAGAGTCTTTTGCTGCCCTTGCAGCTGAAGGGCACTCCGATGAAGACCTTGGGCTAATGCTCGCCGGACAGGGGGCTTCAAGCTATGTGCAGGCTCAGTAAGGCTCCAACCATCTCCGACCAGCTGACCTTTGCAAGGATATGTCGCTTGGCTGGCGAGTTCTTCCCTCTCTCAGACTCTACACACACACTCCCGGTCTTGCTGCATAACATCCGAGAAGCGGGAGCAGATTGTTCTTCCTCGACTATTGCCTCCGGATCGAGCTGCTTCATGTGTACCTTTTCAAGGACCGTCCGGCTCCAGGCCAGATATTAATGCCATCTCTACAATTGCAAAAGATTCGAAATCACAAACACAGCGATGACCCCGTCCTTGACGATCTCGTCTAGAAAGTCATCCAGCTTGGACATGCTGGGCTCGGGAATGTGCGCAGCACGCCCCTCCAGGCGATGGTGCTGTCGCCAAGGCGCCGCCCCTAAACCGAAACTCAAAAAGCCCTAAACCGTGGAATCGCTGCTTCGATCACGATTGTCGATGTGTTTTGCTTTCATGGCAGAGAATACGACGCCCAGCGCCGGAGGAAGAGAAACTTGGAGGATCGTCCCTGCCCTGTGCTAAACATCACCAGGTAAAGCTCACTGCCGTCACGAGTTGTCCTTGCTACCAGTAACATCCACTGACCCTCAGGACTGTCTGTTTGCGCCATGACTTGGATGCCGGCTTACTTGCGATCTGCAGGATGATCTATCCTTTGGGCCATAGTGAGCTGCTCTCACGAAAATCCAAACTTCTTGATGTGTCTTAATGGGCCGTCAAGCTCAGCATTGCAGACTTTCGAGTCGTGTGCACGGATACATACGGATACACCTGCAGCTGCAGCATTGCAGACAACTCTTGGATTCTTACCACAACTGCAGAATGGAAACTGGCCAGAACCACGGCGACGCCAAGTGTTTTGTCATCGCGTCTCCGGGCCCATCCCGGCCAGAGGCTCTTAACGGGAGCAGGCGGGCCTGCCAAGGCAAAGCTAAAAAACTCGTCTGCAAGGCACTGCAGGGCAATCCAAAGCCATCGCCAGTAAGCAAGACACTCGCAGCTCTATACCGGAGTAATATGGGGAAGTATCCTAAGACGAGGAGGGGACGCTGAGTTCACGGCTCATACGAGAGCATGTGCGATTGGTGGGTTTCGACACGGCGTTGCCATGTGTTGCCCCACAATGCTATTTCGGGGCCATGTAAATGACGGAAACGATTGAATTCTTGTGCAAAAAATTGTCACAGATTCTCGAACAGCTCTTGCACAGAGGTTCCACTCAATCTCGTAGAGGGACTGGTTAAGTACTCGAAACATATTAAGTAGACCACAGGCACGCCATCATCATGCCATTGAGAAGGCCATCTCTGCACATGCATGTTCCTGCTTGATGGCTTTCACCATCCGGGTCCCTAGAAGTCTCCCTGCAGAACTCATGCGCAACTATGATCACGCAAAGAGTCCTCTCTGCGAGCACACACCCTGTAAGGACACCTACCGGGTCAGAAAACTGCTCATCGAAAGGCTCATTGTCAAGCCGGTGTGGCTACGCAGGTATCTACACAAGCTTCAGGGAGACAAAATGGACTCAATGACCCTGCCTTGCACAAAAGGCCTTACAGGTCACGTTGGCCTGCACTTTCCTTCTGCGCGGGCCAATGCTGAAAATTGAAGCTCCTCGCGAATCAATGCCTTTGCCTTTCCCTGAGGCTTTCTGGGAATTCCAAAAGTAAGCCGCACTGTGATCTAGAATCTACAGCGGATTGTTGTCCAGAATGGCAGTCAGGGTACCGCCTCACTGGGATCAAGTTAGGACATGGCAGCTTAAGTTATATCTTATCTCTGAGTCACCGCAGGATTCGAATGTGCGAAACAGATTACGAGGAAGCTGCCGGTTCCCTGCTTGAAGATTAGGGAAAGGCTGCAATGTCCTGCGTCTGCCGTGCTTCTCACGTCACCACTTCGAAGCCGCCCTCAGGGAACTCTACGCAAAAGTTTCGGCTGTGCAGATCAGATCAACAAAGCTCCTACGGGGTTGTCGTGCTCAAGCGGGCTTCCTCTGAGGGGCCCAACAGACCCGGCCTGATGCGAAGGCGAGGACTGATAGCCCTGAACAGGTGTGGATGCGGGATGTCGCTTGCCCTGCACTGTCCGTGCTCCGCCCTTCTTTCACAAGAGCAGCCCAGGCTTCTAAAGCAGCCCGACTGCAGCAAAGGCCGGCCTTGTCGAAAGCATTGAGCAGATCCACATGAAGGTGTGGCTCGTAGCCAGTGGTCATTGACCGCATCTGACATGCACGGGAATCTGAGACATCACAGCTACAAACAGGCATGCATGTCCGCTTGGACTGAATGATCGAAACCAGCAGAGCGGGGAGGAGCCCAGCATGCAGGAGGGATGTGTCGAGGCTGCCACACACTGGTGGAAGTGCTCCAGATCGTTGCCAGTGGTTGGTACCCCCATTCCTCCAACCTTGATAGCTCCACATCTTTGTCGAAGACATAGGTAGTGGCGGTCTGTTGGCCCCATCTCAGCCCCCTCAGCCCCCGGCGTCGATGAAAGACACCGAGGCCGTGCTCTCGTCATAGTAGATGTTGGAGGGCTGGAAGTCACCGTGCTGCTGGTTGCCATATCCTGGGCCGCCGAAAGGAGCGCTTGACCATGCCCCTGGAACTTGCACGGCGAGCTGCGTCCTGTCTTCGCAGTCGCAGTGACGGCAGCAGTGGTCGCGGAATGGCAGAAGCAGGAGCAGTAGCAGTAGCAGTAGTAGTAGTAGTAGTAGTAGCAGTCGCAATAGCAGGAGCAGCAGCAGCAGCAGCACGAGGAGGAGGAGTAGTAGTAGTAGTAGCAGTAGTGGAAGCAGGGTTAGTAGTAGTAGTAGCAGCAGTAGTAGCAGCAGCAGCCGCAGCAGCAGCAGTAGTAGTAGCAATAGCAATAGCAATAGGGGCAGTGGTATCTGTAGTTTCGCAGTAGTGGTAGTGGCAATCATGGCACAAGGACACAAGGACTAATGATTGACTAATGTTTGCGTGCCGCCCGCTATTACTGTTCCGGCCGTGGGATACAAAGCTGCGGCCAAAGTTGTGTCCTATATAAACATATGATGGCGGCTCTCCTCCGACCCTCTTGTCTGAGTCCTGTGGGTCCTCTTAGTGCGTCGAGGCGGCGCTCGTGGAAGCGGCGTAGAGCCCGGCCAACGGCCTCGCGAAAACTGCAGGGCATGCTACTTAGATGCTCTGCTGTTATTCTTTTGTGCATCACTACTACAAGTCATACCAAGCATAAGATTCATGCTGAAGCATGAGGACAACTGAGATGACGATGGTGATGCGATGAAGATGAAAAATGATTATGGTGATGATGAATCTGATTCACAGTTATAATGTCGACGATGCTGGTAATGCTCATTACAAGGATGCTCGTGCTGGTGAACATGATGACGAGGATGATGTCGATGGTGATGATGACGATGACGATGATGAAGCAGAAGAAGATGATGACGATGATAGTGACTGATAGTGTTGACGATATTGATGATGGTGATGATGCTGGTGAAGCTGATGATGATGTGGAGGATGAAGAGGACGGCAGTTCTGATGCTGGTACTGGTGCTGGATGATGGAGGCGGTGATGATGATGGTGACGGCAACGGAGGCGGAGGAGGAGGAGTAGCGGTGGTGGTAGTAGTAGTAGTAGTAGTAGTAGTAGTTGCTATTGTTGTTTAGTAGTAGTAGTAGTAGTAGTTGTTGTTGTTGTTGCAGTAGTAGTAGTAGTAGTAGTAGTAGTAGTAGTAGTATAAGTAGTAGTAGTGGCAGTAGTAGTAGTAGTAGCAGCAGTAGGAGTAGTAGTGTAGTAGTAGTAGTAGTGGTGGTGGTAGTAGTGGTAGCAGTAGTAGAACTACACACCCTACCAACTACACTTGGCCTGCACCTTAGCAGCACCTCCGATGCAGTAATTTTTTGCCAGGGTGTGGGAGTAAGGTGGTGGTGACAGTGACCGCTTGTTGCATGCGTCCGAACACCCTAACACCAACCCACTAAACACACAAAATCTCAGAAAACAGATCTCCCACAAGACTTGCTCTGTCGTTTTACACGGTATTCACACTGATTTTCCGCTATCCTAGCACTTTTGGGTTAGCAGTTTCTTCCGCATCCGTTGCGGAATCCAGTGTAAACACCAGCGAGTGCAAAAAACAATATAGGGTTCGGATTGGGGGGTGGTGTTGAACAAACACTATATGACAGCGATTCTCCGCTATGTCACCGCTATGTCCTTTTATGCTGCCTGCGAGTGTCTGACGTTTCCGGCAAAAGACACGTTGTCGCAAGAGCCCACTCCACACGCAAACATGCAAAAGCTCCTGTTTTACAATGAGCAGGTAGTACAATCCCATATGACTACTGAAAACCAAATCGATCAATAACTACCTGTGAAATGCACAGTTGCAACTAGCCTCCACGGCTTTCAATTCTTGGATCTTCGGCATCGCTTCGAACGAAGAGCCGAAAACCCTGTAATTCACAACACCGTAGCCTCTTGCCTCGAAAATGCTGCACCGGAAAACCACAGGATCAATTACGAGCATGACGCCTAGCAGTAGTAGCTCGTCATCGTCGTAGTAACAGTGGTAGGACTAGTACCACTAGAAGCACTCGCACTAGTGGTAGCAGTAGCAGCAGTAGTAGTAGCAGTAGCAGTAGTAGTAGCAGTAGTAGCAGTAGTAGCAGTAGTAGTAGTAGTAGTAGCAGCAGTAGGAGTAGTAGTAGCAGCAACAACAGCCGGAGTAGCGGCAGTAGTAGTAGTAGTAGCAGTAGTAATACTAGTACTAGTACTAGTACTAGTACTAGTACTAGTACTAGTACTAGTACTAGTACTAGTACTAGTACTAGTACTAGTACTAGTACTAGTACTAGTACTAGTACTAGTACTAGTACTAGTACTAGTACTAGTACTAGTACTAGTACTAGTACTAGTACTAGTACTAGTACTAGTAGTACTTGTAGTAGTAGTAGTAGTAGTACTAGTACTAGTACTAGTACTAGTACTAGTACTAGTACTAGTACTAGTACTAGTACTAGTACTAGTACTAGTACTAGTACTTGTACTAGTAGTAGTAGTAGTAGTAGTAGTAGGAGTCGTCGTCGTCGTCTTGGCAGTCGTGGTAGTAGTAGCAGTAGTCGTAGTAGTAGTAGTAGTAATAATAGGCAGTGACAGGTAGTGGTAGTAGTAGCAGTAGCAGTAGCAGTAGCTGTAGCAGTATCAGTAGCAAAGCCGTAGCGATATCAGTAGCAACTCTTGCGGCAACAACATGTAGTTAAGATCCGACATGACAGAAACTCCGATCCAACCAGCAGCTCTATGTATCATGTCAAACCAGGAAAAGGATCAGGCCTCCATTGCTGCGCAAAGCTGTGGCACCTGGTTCGCCTGGGATAAGCTCAGAAATCTGAGATTCATGCTGCACGATGCATCCGCCCAAACCGCACACCGAAAAAAGAAGCAGAGCCCCTCGAGCCAGCTTGCGTAGAACTTGGTTGCAACGTACTCGCACAGCCTCCCGGCAAAGCTTGCTCCGGCTGCGGGTTAACGAGCAGCGTGGGCTTTCCGTCTGTTGATTTAGGGCTCAGGAACGCTTAATATAGGGGCCTTAAGAATTAGATATAATATTTTGGTGGTTCCTTGTTTTTGTTTGTCGTATAATGGGCCCCGAAACCCTATTCCAAATATTAAGGCCCCTATATTAGGCCGCAGGGGAAGCACAATCGATCCAAACTTCCGACACGTCAGTAACGACCATGTAGCCCAGAAAGCTCACATCCAGAGCCTGGACAACTCAACGTTTGCCACGTCCTAAAAGCACTCGCATACTCGACTCCAGCTCTTTCCAAAGTCCCAGCTGTAGCCCTTCAAACTTACCATGCTACAACAGTTATAATACACCATACATCCCTAAAATTTAGCCCTAAAACCTATATAATGTCATATGCTATACTATTATACAATATGGCATAATATCGTTGCTATGATTTGCAACTCCTTCGAGTCCCGCCTCTCGCCACGGCTCTTTTTCATCACGATGAGGTCACTCACCGGGCGGCGGTCTGCACCTGCCAGCAGTTACACTCTGGGACCTTAAATATTTTTAAATAACTAGAACGGGGTCGTGGAAGATATTACTCTAAAATCACATAATGTTAATCGGGAACCCTAAAGTATCCCCAGTTACCCCGGCTTCCATATACAATTACGTAAACCGTGGGGCTGAAACTTGAGGCCCGGGATTGAAATTGAGGACATGATTCATGGTCTTGGTAGCGTGGACTCCGATTTGGGGATGCGTTCCATAGCACCAGAGAGTTCGGGCTCGGAGCACGCCTTGCTCGGGGCTTGAAATCTCGTGGGGCATAGGTTAAGGAATGGGGTCTACGACTACGATTGTGGAGTCAGATATGCCCTAGCTATGTCGCAGATTTTTGACCAGAGATGTCGACATCAAGTCACGACTTAGCGAACACATCAAGCTGCCTAAACCTAAGGGCCCTATTCATTCGAGCAAGGTTTTGGGGTAGACTATGCTGTACCTGCTGCAGGGTTACAATGGAATACCTATACTATGTAAGTGTTCAGACTCCCCCTTAACCCTAAGCCCCTAAACCCTAAACCCTCAACCCTAAGCCCCTAAACCCCTAAACCCTAAACCCTTGCAATTTGTTTTCATCCCTCTCCCAAGTTTAGGGTTCCTCAACTTCTGTCACGAATCCCGAAACTTCAATCTTCTGTCCCGACATCCCAAACCCTAAAATTTCCGTCCCACATCCCCTGAACCCCAAACTTCTGCTCTTTAAAACCCTTACAGAATAACTTCGGGTCCCAGAAACCTAAAACCCTAAACCTCAAACCCTAAAACCGTAAAGCCCAACATGATGGAGGCTCGTGCCACGGATCCGGCCAAGAAGCCGCAGCCGCTAGATGCTACACCCCAAATCCCAAACCCTAAAACCGTAAAGCCCTGTACCCTAAACTCTAAACCCCTTAAACTCTAAACCCTCAACCCTACAAAATAATAAACAAACAAACCTCCGTGCCTACACAGCTGAGGATCTTCCTAAGTTGCGCGGCACACGGTCTCGGGGGGTTGATTTCGGGGTGTATTCTACAATAATCGTACTTTTAAATCATCCTAAGAATTACGTTCAAAACCACAATCGTAATCATATGAATAGAATAAGAACATGAAGAAGAAGAACGAAAATAGTACTAGGTATAAAATAGTCGTAAGAATATAGTGGCAGGAAACACAACATCAATAAATAACATGTATGATAATGGTGAGCACAACGAAACAACAATAATAATAGTAGTAACAATAAACAAAATTTAAAAAATAATAATAATAATAATAACAATAGCAATGAGAAGAATAACGACAATCATTGTCAGTATAATAGCAATTATAACACTGAAGAACAACAATAACGATAACCATGAGCATAACCATAACAACGATAATGCGGACCAAAGGGGAATAAGATCACGAGTTAAGGCTTGCTTGAGGGTTTAGGGCCTCAAGGTTTCAGGGATGTAGCTTTAGGACCTATCGCCTTTATTAGGGCTTGAGATTTCTGGGATTTAGGGTTTTGGGGTTCAGAGTTTAATGTAGGAACCTGATTAAGAAACCTTGGGCCTTTATTAGGGTTCCCTATATTATTCCTACTATTTTGGGTGCCATAGGCCCAGGGTTTCTTAATCAGGTTCTTACATTAGGGCCATACTGGTTTCGACGGTTTTGAGTTTTGGTCGGGGGATACTCCGCCACAGACCTCCCAACCTCCGATACCCCCCAATCCTTCTATGCGTCCGATAACCCCCAACCCCTCTATGCGTTAATGAATGAGGAGCAGTCTCCCGGACTGTCGCAAGAAAAGAGCCGGGTATGTAGCAAACGCCAAGAAACACCGGGAAGGCGACCGCGGGATCCTGTGCGATCCTGGGTTACTGAGCAGAGATTAGAAAACAATTGGTGTGCGAGCGTGTCATAAAGGAAAAGGTATCAGAATGGACAGTATCATTTTGAAGAGTATGTCGTTTAAAGAGCACTTCGTCATATACTTGCAATGTGCTTTCTGGAGCTTGGGGCTTTGCTTGGCCGGCACGGGGTTAACTGTCCATGTCCGTTGCTAGAAAGAAGCATGTGCCTTGCTTGCAACAGCACACCCGGAGACAAACAACTCTCGCTTAGAAAAACAGCGACGTACCAAGCTCCTTGCTACTGCTCGTGGGAACCTTGCTGCCATGCCAGAACATTGCGGACGGAAGGTCTCTGGGTTCTCTTTCACCACCCTGATGAAGTTCTCGGCTTCGGTGAGGACATTGCTTGCAACACGCGCGCACCTGCCCACGACAACCACAGACATGCAGTGCTATCGGGCTTGTGGCTCCTCGTCACCCTGAGGCGAGCAGCAACAACACCAGCATCAGCAGCAGCAGCACCGCTGATCCCTCATCGCGAAATTACTGAAGAAGTCCCAGTCCCCATTCCGGGGCCAGTACTCCAGCCACCCAGCACCCCAGTGCTCCAGCTACCGCCCACCAGCCCATATCTCGCTTATCGTTGGCGCATCGCCAGCAAGGAGTCGCCTTTTATCGACGTCAACTACCAAACCCTCAGCCCGCGAGCTTGAAGCCCTTCAGCCCTTGCCCCAGCTCGCCTCACTTGCTTCAGGACCAGCTCAGCACCTCCACTTACGAGCCAGATGCCCAGGTTCAGGCCGCCCTTGAAGCCAGACATCTCCTGGGAAGAAGCTTGCCAAAAGCTTGAAGCTTCGGGTGAGCGAGCGAGAGAGAGAGAGAGAGAGGAAAAAAATGGTGAAGAGTATCGGGGCTTACCCTGAGCCCCAAACCGACTTTGAGGGCTGTTGGCAACTAGATTGGCGGCCGAGGGCGCTCCATGGTGAGCATTATCATCGTAGTCGCAGTTGCGATAGTAGCGATAGCAGCAGCAGCAGCAGGATGAGGAGTAGTAGCAGCACTAGTACTAGTACTAGTACTGGTACTAGTACTAGTATTAGTACTGGTACTGGTACTGGTACTGGTACTGGTACTGGTACTGGTACTAGTACTAGTGCTAGTACCAGTACCAGTACGAGTACGAGTACGAGTACTCGTAGCAGCAGCAATTAGCAGAACAAGTAGAAGTGGTTGCTGTCGTTGTTGCAGCAGTAGCAGTAGTACCAGTAGTCGTAATACTATATATATAGTAGGAGGAGGAGCTGGAGGAGGAGGAGGAGGAGGAGTTTTTTTCATTCATTCAGCACGCAGCGTCCGGGTTGGTTGGGGACGCTTTGCGACCGCTTTAGGAGAACAGGTCTTAGACCCGGCATAGCGCTGCGCAACGTGTTGTACACTGAGGGCATTCCCACTAAGTCAAAAGGAACTACAGGTGTTCCGCCACGAATGGCAAAGCGAACACCAGATGCCCCCGTCACGAATGACCGAGCAAGGCAAAACATTAACAATCAACATGCGTGACATTAAACAGCCTGTGATTCAGGAAGCTCATGCCGGGTGCAAAGGTTACCCGCAGCATCATTGGATTATGTCAGCCTGCAAAGTCCAATCAAATAGCAGTTGCATTGAGCATGTTGCCATTGAGCTGCACTGCAATCCCTGGCTGACCGTCCATCATCTGTAATAACAGTGACCCAATGNTGCATTGAGCATGTTGCCATTGAGCTGCACTGCAATCCCTGGCTGACCGTCCATCATCTGTAATAACAGTGACCCAATGCTGCATAACGGGTGAGCTGCGGAAGCCGCTCAGCAAAGCTTGGTAGTGGCCTGAGTGAACGGTAGAACCAGTGTGCACCACCACGCTAAGTATAGCATATGTCTCCCAGCGAATGTCCAAGCCCGCAGCAGAACTGAAGACAGGAAGCCAAACTGCTGTACCCACCTGAAGCTCAAGAAATCTCGTATCCTTGTGTGTAGTGGGACCTCGCTGAGAGTAACGCTTGAGCTGTAGATACAGCATTGCCGGCGCCTGCATAAATGCTGAAATATAGTGCTGTTGATGCCATTGTTGAATGCTGGCCTGCAAACCATCGGAATGAATTTCAAGTGCAAGTGGCTGAAAACAATGACCTCGGTCCGCAACAAAACTAAGACGGCCAATCATATANCATTGTTGAATGCTGGCCTGCAAACCATCGGAATGAATTTCAAGTGCAAGTGGCTGAAAACAATGACCTCGGTCCGCAACAAAACTAAGACGGCCAATCATATAACGACTTTGCCATTGGCCATCATAGGCCGGTGGCTTCGCAAGATTCAGCACATGTGCCAGGAACTCCGCAGCATCTTGTTGCCGATCAAAGATTGGCTTCCAGCGTTGAAGCAATGACCTCCAAGGCAAAAGCTGAAGCAAACTGGTGGCCTCGAGCCGAAGAAGCAAAAGGCACTGAGAAGCAAGCTGCCCAAACGTCATTGTAGAATCAAAGCCTGNTTGAAGCAATGACCTCCAAGGCAAAAGCTGAAGCAAACTGGTGGCCTCGAGCCGAAGAAGCAAAAGGCACTGAGAAGCAAGCTGCCCAAACGTCATTGTAGAATCAAAGCCTGCGCGATGCATGAAAATGTATCCCATCCACAAGAAGGCATGGACGGCCGAATTGGCATAGCAAAGCTGGTGTGGGTTACCGAGCGAAAGTCGGAGCAGTGGCCTGGTAGCGAGAGCCGCCAACCGCTGCAACAGAGCTCTGGCTCCACCATCCTCGCTCACTCCAGCTCCTGAGTGTCCCCCCGTTTCGCCGCTGGAGGAGCCTTGCCCTTGCCCTTGCTCTGGCCCTTCTTCCATTGCTGCCGCGCCTTTGCCAAAAACTGGACGTGGTCCTCCTCACTTCGAACCGGCGGCGCTGGGAACTTCTCCTGGAGCACTTTCACCAATGGCTGGCGTTCCATCTTCACCGGCTTCAGGGGCATCTTGATCAGCTGGGTGCTGGCATTGAAGCTGAGTTGCTGCAACGCCCGGTACACGATCAACGACTGAGGATCCCGTAGTCCAATGCCCAGGAAGAAAGTGACCGCCGTCTTGTGCTGCTCCACCAGCTTGCGCGAGCTGTGAAAGCGCAGCAGCGTCCCCGGAGCCCCTATGCTGGTTTTCAGCGTCGTGAGCAGAACTCGCAAATCGCTGTCCGGCAGCGGGTTTTGTGGCGTGGCCTCCAGCTCCTCCTTCTCGTAGTTCCACTGAAGATAGTTCCATGCAGGATTCCCGTTCACCTGGCGAAGATAGCCCAGGCCGGCCAGCCTCTCGATGGTGTCCGCCGAGTCCATGGCTTCGACCACCTTGACCTCGTAGTAGAGCAGGAGCCCGATGAACAAAGTAAGCCGCAAGGAGTTGCTGACCTTTCCTTGCTCCTGNGTCATCTTGTAGAGCTGCTCCAGGATGCCTTCCTCGCCCGAGCCGTTGGCCACCTCCAAGGTCAGGATGAAGTCCGTCTCCGTCCGCTTCTGGGACAGCTCGTCCTCGTGGCGCATTGAGATCCTGGCCAACAACCGGACATCCTCTCGAAGGTGTTCCAGCTCCCTCTGAAGCTCTTTGGTCGAGAGCTCCTTGTTGTTGGACTCCCATTTGGTCCACTCGTCCCATTCCTTCTCGGTCCATTGCCGCTGGCGGCCCGACTTCGAGCGCCCCGGCGTCTGGGAGGGTTGAGAGGGTTGAGAGTCCCGGGAGGCCTGTGCCTGTTCCGCCAGGGAGGTCTTCCCGGCTACCACAGTCTGTCCTTTGCCAGCCGTCGGGAGAACTTGTCCGGATTCTGATCCGGGTCCGCCTCCGTGGTCGTCGTGTCCCGCGTGCGTCGTCCCAGTAGGGGGGCCTGAGTCATGTCTGAGTCCAGGGCGGCCGGCCTCACCTCCGGGTTCAGGTGAGGGAACATGTTCTGTACCTCTTCCAGGGCTTCGGCACCAGTGAGCGTCATGGGGGGCGTGTCGAGAGCAGGAGGAGAATGCTCCACAACGGGCCTTCAGATGTGTCTGTCTGAGCAGGCAGATTTGATAAAGCACACGGCAGCGATGCCGGGTTTTATGTAGGGGCCGCGCTCCACAGGCTCCACAAGGCCTCTGTAGGCCTTCACGAAGGGTCAGGCTCTGAGCCACTGCGTCGGCACTGCAGCGAAAGAGCTCAGGATGAATAGAAATCAAATGCTTATTCAAGGCTCCCGGCGCAGATGACAGCCATTGTGCACAGAATATGCAGTAGTTGCGAAGATGCTCTGCTATGCCGTCAAACCAAAGCATATTTTTCCAATTCGCCGTGGCCAAGATAGCCAGTACTGACGGTCTCTCCGCCACAGGCAGGGGTGTGGCCACTTTCGACGGATCAACAGATCCCGCAGCGAGCTGCAAAGCAGATCCGAGGTCCGTCGTCAAACTGGGCCCCGCAGCGTACTGCCGAGCAGGCTCCAGCGACAAGATATGAACTCTGAAGGCGTGCCAGTTCGTGAGTCTAGCTTTGCAGTGCCTACACACCGGCATTCCATCAACGCTGTGGTCTTGTGTACGTAGGGCATGAAGATTAGCAGCCGGCCCCTGGGCACTGTACTGCAGTCGCTGTTTGTGGACTCGGGTGTGATGCATGCGTAAGTCCTTCAAGGTACCAAAGTATTGTCCACACGTGGGGCATGCAAGCTCCTGAACTGTGCTTACCTCACGAAGACCTGCACGCTGTAATTGCATAAGCTCGAGTAGCCTATCCACCCGGGTTTGTATCCATTCTTTGTGAGGCTGTGGTTTGCTGGCAAGGGTCTTCAGCTTGCGTTGTAGAATACTCAAGATTTGCTGTGCCGGCATAGACAATCGGAAGCGCTGATATAGATGAGCTGTGGATTCTTTGGTGAGATGTACAGGGGATCGAACAATGGCTCGCAAATGTCGAGTCTCAAACTGTAGTAGCTTGCGTACACCAGATTGTTGCAGGCCAACCGCGCCCAAACCATACAGCGCAGCAGATCTAACACAGAGAATGTACAAATGCACACGCTGCGACTGTGTGAGATAGCGTCTAGCACTGAGAACCCTGGACAGGCGGCAGCGGGTAGCCTGAGCGACTCGAAGTCGAGAGACAAGTGTCTCTTGCTCGAAGTTGGCGTAAGAGATCTCAATCCCCAAATAGGTCATGGTCTGTTTGATGGGTATGCGGAGCGCAGCTGCACCTATGCCAATGACCAAGCAAGGCTTATCTGTCGGGCCTTGGATGTGCTGTTGTATAAAATCCTTGGCATGTCGGCCACGCACACCCAAGACGATTCCAGATTTGCTGGGGTTCACCTTCATGCCGTAAAGCTTATAAACCTCAAAGATGGTACAGATGGCACGGAACGCAAAGCGTACATCATTGAGACACTCAATCTTAAAGCTGGCATGTGTATCGTCAGCATACAAGGTCAAGTGGTCGGCAACCCATTGTGCCGGCAGACGCTGTTGTAGCTGATACGTCATGTATGCACTGTACACAACCCACAGTAGAGGAGCCAGCGTGCAGCCCTGCCGGACTCCACGCCTCATATGTAGATGCGATGCGCGGCTCTTGTGTGTAACCGTGTACCTACATACCGAGTGGAGATCCATGATGGAAGCAACGAGGCCAGGACTAGCACCAGCCCAGCAGAGGGCATTGTACATCTCGGCACGTGGAACCAAATCAAAAGCTGTGGATAAGTCTATGGCCAGCTGGAGACCACCATAGGCCTGTGACTTAGGTTGACGTAGGCGATGCGTGTGTACATTGCTAATGTTCTGCTGATGCCGTTCTCTCACCCATCTACAGTGCTCAGCCACCCGAGCAATGGCATCATCTGTTCCACGATGCGGGAGATATGCAAAAACCGGAAGCGACACCAGCCGCGCACTGACTTCTCTGAGCAGGAGTTGTTTAAGGAGTTTAGCGTAAGCTTTAGCCCCGCAGTCTTGCAACCCAAGGGGTCTAAGGTTTTCTGGCCGGCGAGCCGGCTTCTTAGGTTTGGGTATCAATGCCAGGTGGCAGTCAGCCCACAGCGGTGGAGCGGCAACCCCACTCAGACAGGCATTCACTTGTGGCGTCTCCGCCTGCGCCAGTAGGTCAGCACAGATCTTGACAGCGCTGGAAGGAGCTGAGCGAGGCGGTACGGCCTTGCCATACTTGGTGCCATCAAGCGCCTCAAAAACATCCTGGGTACTGACCTTCAGGGTATAGACGGAAGGACATGGGTAGGAGCACGGCTCAGCAGTCGACTGAAACAGTTGCTGGAAATATTGAACAATGGTACCATGTTCCTCAGCCTCCCGCAGCATTTCACCATTGGGACCATGGATGCGAACAGTTTCTCGCTTCTGTTTAGGAGCCAGCCTGCGAATGATGCGATGCAATTGCCCCGAATCGTTGCGATGTGCGGCCTCAGCAGCCAAAGCGAGTTCGCGATTCAGCAGATCTTTGCGAGCTTGTCTGCCTTGTTGTCGAAGTGCTTTATATGATTTGATGAATGTGCAATACCGCTTGAATGCCTCCATGCAGGCACGAAGCGCAGTGCAGCGCTGTTGACGAACTTGCTGAAGTGCTGCCCGTGCCTGCCACATTCTGGTCACCGCTCCCTTAACAGGGTCAGTCTGCCAAGCGCGGGGCTCGGCTGCAGGCACCCGTTTGGGAAACAGCTCGACGACCTTGCTGAGCAGGAACCGGTTGAGCTGAGCAGGAGTGGGATCATGAGTACTCTGGATGTAGGCCTGTAGGGCCCCACGAAGCGAAACAGTACCAGGACCCCGGACCTTAGCATCGTGATCCAGCTGAAGCTTGTCGTAAAGCACTGGCGTGGCAGGCTGTTTGCAAGAGGCACACGTCCAGCCAGGATGTAGTGGCAAAGTGGAGGAGATCGCCAGGTGCCTACCACCAAGTCGCCACGGGCTGAAGTTCAAATCAGGTAAGGTGCGTGCCTGCTTGGCGAGACCATCTGCATGATGCCTACGTGTCAGCGAAAAATCAATTATTGACTTGTGCTTAGCTCCAACAAAGGTGTGTTGCCGCCTCCGTCTGGTCCAGCCATTGAGAATGACCAACTGATGAGCCTCGAGCAGAGCAGCCAACTCATCTGAATCCGGGTACTTGGCAGCCTCACGCAGTACCCATTGAGCCTTGCACGAAAGAAGGAGTGCAATTGAAGTCCCCCATGATATTGAGCAGGCTGCGCTGAGGTAGGCTATGTAGTTGCTGCCCCAATTTGTCCCACAGTATGTGTCGTTGTCGCTGATTGTGCTTATCCGAATCCTGAGCAAGTGCATGCTGGTAAATGCCCACGAGGTCAATGGCATGATGAGGGCGCTGAACCCTCACATGTAAAAGACGCCCCGCAACAACTTCCTGGAAATGCAGTTCTCCAGCGTGACACAGAGATTCTCTGATCAGCAGAGCAACACCCTGAAAGCGAGTAGAGGCGTCAACCGTAGTGAGGAAACGCCAACCAGCTGCAATCCACTGGGCTGACTCCTTACCCAAACCGAAGTGTATTTCCTGAAGGCAGATAACCTCGAAAGGTGCAGTCGGAACCCACTGCATCAGGGTATCAAAGGTAGTTGCATCCAGGCTCCCCACGTTGAGCGTGACCGTCCGGAGTCGTTCTCGGGTCGCGCGTCGAGAGGGCCGGCTGCCTGAAGGAGCAGAGGAGTGCCATCCCGAGAGAGCAGCCACAAGTCGATGTTGATCTCTGAGCACACAGCGGCGTCCACGATAGATTGTGCTGCCATCGGGGGCCTGCGCAGCTCGACGGACTGCACGCGCATAGGCGCGCTTGCGTATCNGAGCAGCCACAAGTCGATGTTGATCTCTGAGCACACAGCGGCGTCCACGATAGATTGTGCTGCCATCGGGGGCCTGCGCAGCTCGACGGACTGCACGCGCATAGGCGCGCTTGCGTATCTGTACATGACGTCCGGGTGGGGACGTGGTTTGCAGGCCTGAAGTAGAAAAAGAACGTGAGAAAAGGTTGAACGCGGTTGGTCCAGTTGCTTCGCCCCAGGCACAGCCTGAAGCTCCAGCACCCAATCGGACAATGGGTGCAACCCTCGCATCTGCTGAAGCCGCATGAACATGTACAAAGCAGGAGAAAACAGTCAGCCAGAACAATAAAGTAGAAGACAGACTGGGAATCAAGCAGCAACAGCCGTGGGACTTGGGACCCACGCGGCTTCCATCAACGGTGCGCATAGGCCGGGTAGTGAGAGTGGGGGTAGAGCTCGAATCTGTACCAGGGAGTGAAGTGCACAAAGACGTTGCCCAGGGTCGTATCAGAGAGACACTGCTGAGCTGGCCGCCCGACGGGTACCGGAGCAGGTGGACAAACTGAGCCTGGCATGTATAGACACAGAGCAGCTGGTGCAAGTAGAAGAGGTCAATGCTCCAATCACAGCGCAGCAGCCATTTTCCACTCAAGTGCAGAAGAGGTTTCAGGGTAGACTGTGTCAGGCTGACACGCGAAGCAGCAACCGACGGACAGCTGATGTTAGTCTTTAGTGCCCGCCTCGTGACCGAAGTCATCACTGTCAGGAGATAGAGGACTGAATCCGTCCGAGCTAGAGTCGGTCCCGTCCTCCTCAGCACCAGGTGCAGCCGCCGTCGCGGGACCAGAAACTGGACCCGCTGCTGCATCTTCAGTGGTGGAAAAAACACCCACACACTCGTCATCTTCACAGGGGTGTTCAGACTCCCTGTCCTCCTCAGCCTCCATCGAGAGCTCATTAGCAGGCGGACCAAGCAAGGTAGTGCTGCCCTCGGCGCGCTCCAAGCAGTATGTGGGAGAAGAGTCGGCTGCCGTCCTATTGGGCTGGTCCTCATCAGAGCTTCCCGGTGGCGCCTGGAGCAGGGCTTGTATGTCAGCTCCAGGCGGCGGCGGAGGTCCCTTTGGGAAGAAAACAGGATTGGAAGTCGGTGAGCCCGCTTGGCCAAACACTCTGCAGTTCCACTCACGACGATCATGGTAAGGAGCAGGAGGGGCTCGGGATGGACGCACCATGGGACCAAAGCCAGATGCAGACGAGTCTGCAGCCGGAGCATCAGACTCAGCAGCCGGACTCTCCACAGGGCCCACCTCCGTCGAAGGCTCATCCGCAGCAGGCTGCGCATCACCAGAATCAGCCATGGGAGCAACCTAAAGACATGCCACGGTGTCCACGCAAAGGGGTCAAGAGCCAGACAGGCATCAGAAGCAGACCAGTGAAGCTGTTCATACTGTGCCCTAAATGTCGTGCTGACAGCAGTCAGAGGAGAGCAGCCTGCCAATCTAAACAGCCAACGCAAACAAAGCCATGGCATAAGCAGCGCCAGTGACATGCTGAATGATAGCAAAAGCCATGCCAGTGGGACCACAGGGTCCGCGTTGCAGCTCTTGGCCATAGAGCGAAGCATCAACCTCCTGGCTCCCTCTAAAGCTCGAAGGAAAGCATTTATGCTCCAGAGGTCACATTGTTCAATCCATGCATTGGAGGGAATATGTGTTGACCAAGCTCGCAGGTTTCCCCATCTGTGCAGCATACGCATTGTTAACCATTGCACCAGCAAAATCCGCGTCAATAGCATATGTATGCTTGATGTAAGCAGANAAGCTCGCAGGTTTCCCCATCTGTGCAGCATACGCATTGTTAACCATTGCACCAGCAAAATCCGCGTCAATAGCATATGTATGCTTGATGTAAGCAGATCGTCGCTGAGGTTCCAGCAGTACCCAGGCATCCATCCAAACTGTGTAGCAGGAGGCAGCCAACCAGCTGGAACCATATAGGTTTTGCAGTGCTTGTTTGGAATCATAAGGTAGAACCCTCCACTTAGAACATAAAAACTCCATGGCAAGGCCGACAATGCGTTTATGCAGCAGGTCAGAAAAATTCCACCAAGCATTCCTCGAAATCTTATTGCTTCCATGCGGCGCGCATGGAACCATGGCACTAGCGACGGCCATTGAAGCATGAGCCAGCACCCTGAACAAAGCAACAAAACCCCACAGCCCACCCCCGCGCAAAGCACAAACCGAACTACAGCGGCCCTTGTCGCCGCGGGCAAGCCTTTGGATGAGCCGAGATGCTTAGGAGGAGGAGTTGTGGTTCTACAGCTTTCATGAAGAATTGTTGTTGGCTCTTCTTCCCCAGCCTGGATTTGTGCCCGCCCACCGAGGCTCAGCTGCTGGACAAGCTGGGCCCGGATCTGCCAAGAAGCTCGGCTTGGGGCCGTTTGGGGTTTGGGTTTAGGGTTTGGGGTCTAGGGGTTGTGGTCTGGGACTTTGGGGTTTAGGGTCCAGGTCGCGCCGGGGTAATTACAGGATCTGGGGCAAGTTTAGGGCTTTTGAGGGCCGCTAGGGATTCCGGAATGCTCAGCTTTAGCGCTTTGGAGTTGGAGAATTTTTCAGTGGGGCTCGAGCACCCACCAGGCTACCATCTGCAATGCAGGCGGTGGGGTATGCATGGATGTATGCATTTATGTAGGCATCGATCTACCTGTCAGTCCGTCAATCCGTCTGTCTGCGTGTATGCTTTAAGCTAGTCCCATCATCGGAACCTTCGCCCTGCAGTTCTCAGAACATGGACTCGGACATGCATGAACCCCAAACCCCAAATCCCCTAAAAGCTAAACCCTGAAAACCGCCCTAAACCCTGAACCCAGAAAGCCCCAAATCCCGAAAGCTCTAAATCCCGAAAGCCCCAAAACCCTGAACGCTTCCCTCTGCCTCGGGCTGCCGTGGTTCGAAGCTCCCGTTCACCCGGATCTCCTGGTAGTGTTGAGGGTTGCCGATCAGCATGACCACATCATCAGGCAGAAGCAGTGCCAGTGCTGATGCTGGAAAGGTTTCCGAAGGCATGCATAGCAACAGTATCACCCGCTGCATACAATAGTAGCGTTAGCTATCCGTACCAACTGTAAACACGGCAGTGATTCTCCCATAGTTTGAGACAGTGAGAAGAACAAGTTAGAACAGCAGCGAAAAGGAACGAGCAGACACACAAACACCAAACTGGATATGAGAAGCTTGCAATTTGAAAGGATGTCGAGAACAAAGCAGTGCTCTGCAAGAAGAGAGTATGAGAACAGCAAACGAAAACTCTGATGCAACAATGCGAAGAACACAACCCTCAACGCTAAGCCCTGAACCCCCCCTGAACACACGAGCCCTGCAGCACGGGCCGACCTGAACGAAGAATCTCCGAAAACCCTGACAAACCCCGAAATCGTAAAACCATCCAAAACTCTGCAACCTTACAACCTAAACCCCCCTCCCAAAAAATATAATCGTAATATTTCTATAACTTTTATCAGGATTATCATTATCATTACTAGTACTATCTAGTACTAAAAAAAGCCATGCGCTGGTTTCAAATCTTGGGGAACCCGGCCCCTCGAAGCGAAGCCACGAGCTCAGCCGCTGCGGCTGCTTGCGCCGGGGTCTGCCGGGCTCTGGGTGTTTCAGGCCTAGGGTTTTGGAGGTTTAGGGATCGGATCGGCGTCCCTTCCGCCAGCCTCATCACGAGGTTCAGGGGCCTCGGGACTTTAGGGTTATGGGGTTATATAAGGGCCATGGAGGTTCAGGGGTTTAGGGAGTTGAGGATGCTCGGGCTTTGGGGTTTTTGAGCTGCAAGGCTCTGACTGAAATCTGCTTCGGGGCCTTTGGAGGCTTCGAGCTTCTGGGCTACCCTTTTCGTCGCCTTTTCAGACCCTTATAGTAGCCTGAAAGTACGCTTATAGTAGCCTTATAGTACCCTTCTAGTACCTTTATAGTAGCCTTATAGTACCCTTATAGTACCCTTATAGCACCCTTATAGTAGCCTTATAGCTTTATAGTACCCTTATAGTAGTGCTTTAGATTTGCTGGGGGTCTTGAGCCAGGGCTCTAAGATGACCGGCCGGTTCTCTGCGGGAGATCGGAGGTTCCTAGATTACCAGCTAAGAATGTTCGAATATGTGAGAAAAGTACACACACGACCGGAGTTCGAGGTCGAGGATAACAGAAGCCCAAAAGACACCTAAACTTAAACTGTTTGAGGCAATACCCCTACAAGGGGCTGGCCGTCAACGGTTTCTGTGCGCGCCTGTGGTCCCTAAATTGCCGCCACACCCCAGATCGGAAGCATCGAGCGCAACAGTGCCAGGTCCAGGTGCAGGAATTGGTGAATCGATGTTTTTCTGGGTTGAGCCATTTCCCAACAGTTCCCAACTGTTGAGTGGAGAGTACAAAGGGCGTCCGAAGAGTTGCCAAATGCTCTTCACACAATCTCTGTCAAAGGCGTCCATCCTCCACTTGGGTTTCATGCCTTCCTCGGGCAGCGATCGTGACATGAGGGGTTGGAGTGCCCGTGCATGGGGTCCGCAAACTGGACGCCATGATGATCCTGCACGCTTCTCCTAAACCCTACACCCTAACCCTAAAGTTACTATGTCTGCATGGCTTTGCCTACTGGCACTCATGTCGTCATAAATCGTAGCCCCTGTCAGCCAAGCCCAAATTCCGACTGGCCCTGAACCTTCACAACAGCCCCACAAGATAGAATATGTAATATGTAACATAGAATATACAATATGTAATATGAACTCGCACTGTATATGCAGCGGAATATATATATAATGCATAAACAACATATACTAGGTACCTAGAATCTGTGATATGTAGTATGTAAGATATAATGTATAATGCATATTTTGTAACATACAGTATGTAATATAAAGTATATCACATCTATCATATGTCATATATCTCATATATAGCCTATACTATATACGATGCAGTAAAGACATAATACGAGCTATACAAACTGTAGCAAATACTGGATACTATACAATATAGAATATTTCCAATATCTACTATATCATGTATATTAGCCGCTTCGACTCTGCAGATGCTTCTGCGCATGGTCATTATCCTAACTCTTTTCCGGTGAACCCTGCTATCCTTGGAGGCCTCAAATTAGTGGACTGTAGGTAGGATTAAAGATCCCTCATATAAGCACTCTTATTTTGGGATTGTCCCACCTACCTTCATCGCAACCTTGATGCCCTTTTGATATCGTCTTCCCAGCCTGGTCAGTGTTGCATTGCTACCCTCAGCACCTGAGGCCCTAACCTCCTGAGCTCACGAAGTGCTTGAACGATCAGGGGACTTACAAAATAAGTAGGATTGTAGCTAGCTACCTTAATTAGGGTATGAGTGGATATAACTATAGTTACGGTTTTTTTACTTCTTACCCTACTTACTGAGTCTCCTGATCCTCTAAGTCGTCTTCCCATGCTGCCTTCGCAGTCGTAGCCTTCGGCGTCATACCCCCCGAGGGGAAAAAGCTGGCCGTAGCCGCCGGTCCTGGTGTCCTCCATTTGGTGTTTAGGGTTTGAGGGTTCGGGTTTAGGGTACAAAGTATAAGGCGGAGTCCCAGGTTTCAGGACTTAGATGAGCCTGATCTCTTGCTTGCAGGCAGAAAGCTTCGCATCGAGGTCTGCAGCTTTTCAGCTCCAAATCTTGGGTCCAATGCCTGGCATTCCTGGTAAAAGGCTTAAAATCTCATGATTTTGGAACGCCAGCTGAGGGCTTGGGACTTGGGGCCTAGGGCTCAAAACCCGAGACCGCGCAGAGGAAGTCAGCCAGGCAAAAAAGGAACCACATGTCTCTTCATGCTGAGGGCAGCATAATTCCTCTTAGTGCTTATTGCTACTACAAGTAGTAGCATTGCTGTCCATGGTCTCATACTAGCCTTGTGTGCGTGTGCGTGCATTTTGTCTTGTTGGTTTTTGTTGTTCTCATTTTCCCTCACCTTATCATTATTGCCATTGTTACCATGATCACGGTGCTTACCGCTGCCATCATCGCCAGCATCATGGTACTAGCTTCTGCTTATTGCCATCGGAAGAGCTTCGGCCCGACCCCAGACCCTTGAGACGGAAACCGAAAGATCTCTAAAGACCCCACAAAAAAGGCCCTGAAAAGCCCGCCGATGGCCCCTCTGCCCGGCCTGTTGCTGTCAGGAGTTGGAGGGCGCGGCCCCATCGGCACCGCGGCCGAGACTTTGCAGCTGACGACCTGGCCCTGCAGCGACTTGTGGCTTTGAGGCTTTGGGGTTTATGGTCGTTTTGCCGCCGCTTTTCCGTCAGCGGGGTTTGGATTTAGGGTTTAGGGTTTTTGTGTGTCCGTGTATGTCTGCGTATGTTTGTATGTAGATTCCACGTAGAGTCTGATCGACAGACAGACTCACAGGTCGTGGTGCATGCGGCCTTGTATGCCAAAACAATCTAGAGATCACTACTCCACACTAATTTAGCATCTAGTTGCGGTGTCCAATGTTGTTTTACAGAGGCTCTAGCGGGGCCTGTTGAGGAGCTCTAAACAATCAAGCAATTAATTAGAAGCACTGTCGTTACCTGACAAAAGCTCATGGTGTGTGCTGCGAAAGAGTTTATGTTTTCAGTTTACAGAGCTAGTCTAAGGTGCAGATTTGCATCACGAGACTCTTCAAAGTTGCAATCCCATCCTAGAGTCCTGGAGAACCATGAGATCAGGTCCAGCTACTGGCTGGTTCGGAAATACTCCCATTCGGTTGCGAGAGATGCACAGATTCAACTCAACTGACACTCGGGCTTGCTCTGCACAGGATGCTCGTAGATGCGATAGTATTCCGACGTCGAAATCTACAACCCTACTGTCAGAACCGGTCTGGGAACCTCTAAAGCTCATCGCAAACCAGGCGAACCTCGCCATACCTTCCCGATGGGATGGAAAATGCCGTCGGGGGCATGTGGAAGCCCAATGGCGTGGCTCCGCTGCAGTCCGTGGCAGCAAAGCCTCGACAGGTGGGTTGTCTTGGAAGCATTATATATTGTGTATGGCATATTATATCTTATATACATATATATATATATATATATATATATATATCACTACTATTATTGTTATTATGTATTTATTTACATACATATATATATATATATATATGTATGTATAAAATATCCTTTGCAGTATATACTATAGTCTATTGCGAGAGGCCTTGCTGCTTGGCTTTGCCACTGCAACGTTGCTGTTCGGGACGTAGCTTGAAAACCCACCCGGAACGAGACTTTGGTGGAAAACTACATCACCGTTGGATCGAACGTGGCTGTGCAATCATGTCATGCATTCAGCTCTTGCTCCACTTGCTGCTAAGTTGCCATCGTTGGCCATGTAAACTTTCTGAAGAGGCAGCACCACACGGGTGGCTTGACGAGGCACGTCCTCAGAAGCGGAGCTCACGCGCAATCAAAAGCAAAGAGGCCCAGGAGTCGAGCACTCTTGACGCCAAGCCTCTCGATCACCCATGGGTGGCGGAGGGTATGGCGCTTGGTCACCAGGGATACTTGCTGGCAGTGGCGGAGGGTACGGAGCCGGAGCCGGAGGAGCCGGCGGAGCCGGCGGAGCCGCTTCCTCTACCTCTGCTGCACTCTGAGAACGACCCCAATATTAGATTAAGTTCTTCCAATATATCTCTATAATCTATATATATATATATATGTATACTTATTATTGTAATGCAAGATATCCAACATGAGCATGCGCCGTTGCCGGGGGACTGTTGCAGCCTCGCTATCGCTACTTGGAGGTGCTGCGGAGGCCATCCATTTCCTAATGCAATCCCCTCAACTAACCAAAGTTGTTGGAGCAGCTAACTCTCATCTGTTCAACTGCGACTGAGATGCGTAACGTGAGACATTTTCCGGAAGCGCCCTCTTCTTGACGTCCAGGTCGTAAAGACCATCGGCGGTGATACCCTTCACTTCGGCAACGACCGTCTGTGAGTGTGTCTTGCTGTAGTAGAACCTCGAAACCAGGAGGGTCCAAGCACCCAGGGACCAGACAGGCAAGGCAAGCTGTTCAAGCGAAGCAGGGCCAGGTGGCACTTTGTCGCCTATGTTGAATCTCTCAGAACCTGCAGGAGCACGAGCGCAGGCAAACGTATGCAAACTGGAAAGACTCTGCGATTCCGCGATCGCCTGGGAGGGCGACCTCGTTGTTTTCTCTTCTGATCTCTGTGGAGGTGGGCAGCTTCTGCTGCTTGCCTGCCTGAGAGTCCTGACTCGCAACACATCTTGTTTGGGTACTGGACAGCCTGTAATTGCAACACGGCTGGCTAGCAGCAAGACCATGAAAAGCGATGATTTTGCAAACCAGGCCGGGCGGCGTAACAGAGGATTCCATCACCGCCACGGGTTTCGGTGGGCCACCTCTCTGCATTCTCCAAGTGCAAGGGTGAAGGAAGCTCGGTCAGAACCTTTGCACAGGAAGCAATCGAAATTCAAAAGGTATATGGGTATTGATACATATGCATGTAAATCAATGTGAATATATATATATATATACATACAACTGTATGTGTGCATGCATGCGTGCCTGTCCGAGTATGTGTATGTGGATGTGCGTATGCAGATGTATATGTATATGGACGCACAGGTGCATCTTCCTATGTATGCATAAAAACATACACATATACATCTAGGTGTATATTTGTTTATATGTAAAACCTCATTAAAAAAACATAGTAGCAACGGCTGCCTGGATGGAAACACACATCCTCGATGTTTCATACAAATGAGTGTGTACATATACATATATATATATATGTATATATATAGAAACTTATATATATATATATATGTATATATATATGTGAATATACAGATAGATAGATAGATAGATCGACAGATATTCACCAGTTTGTGTTTACATATGTATGTGTATGTGTGTGTATATATATGTAACTAAATGTAAGCATGAATTCATACACAAATATTTATGCATATTTTCCTATGTTTTTACATGCGTATATATATATATGTACATATACACACATGCATACGTGCATACATCTGTGCATCCTCCCCTCACATACATACATACATACATACATACATGCATGCATGCATGCATGCATGCATGCATGCATGCATGCATACATACATACACACACAATCGCTGAATGCGTTTAGTAACCCCCCCTAATATCGTCGGAAAAAGTTCCAGCTTCGAGCAGAAAGCTCGAAAATGAACATTAAAAGTTAATTATGTTGAATTAGGGGCCAGGTAGGATGGGCATAATGCGATTGGAACGGATTTGGAATTACCAGGCTAGGGCCGCCATGGAGAATTGGAACACGGCCGTCTAGGAACAAACACGCGAGATCTGAGATCCGGAATTCGAATTCTGGAAGTCTAGAATTTGCAATTCCCAGGCTAGGGCCGCCGTCTAAGAAAAGCAACGCGATGGACTGCCGAGCTAGGGCCGCAACAGCAAGAATCGGAATTGATCCAGAATTCCACGTCTGGAAGTCTAGAATTTGCAATTCCCAGGCCAGGGCCATTAATTCAATAATAAACTAGCAACCATTTCTCAACAACAACAACAACAACGCAAAACATCAACAGCAGCAACAGCAACATACATACATACAGACAGACAGGCAGGCAGGCAGGCAGGCAGACAGACATACCCACATACATACATACATACACATACATGCGTACATATCTCTTTGCTTTGCTTGGCTTAAAGGAAGAATGGGGCGCAGGCAGTCCATGTACCCCGTTGCTCGTTCGAGCAGCCCCATCCTCCATTTTGGTAGGATGGGCTCAGCTGAGCTTGGGCTGGTGCCCCAAAAAGTTGGAATACAAATCTCAATCTCTCTCTCTCTCTCTCTCTCTCTCTTTCACGCACACACTCTCTCTCTCTCTCTGGCTGTCTCTCTCTCTCTCTCTGGCTGTCTCTCCCTCTCTCTCTGTATCTCTCTCTCTTGCTCTCTCTAAATGCAGCACAGCATACCGTGTTTTAAGTTTAACACATTACGATACTATCATTTGTAAGCAATATGTGATACTGCACGCACTAGACTAATTAGATTAGTATATCCCAGTGATAGGGCAAAGCTCCATGAAATCAACAAGAGATCATCGGGCCTGACAGTATTGTATCTAGTACGACATGTTATAACCGAATGGCACAACAGCACTGAGCGGAGATACGTGGTAAAAGGCGTGACATACTATGACACTCAATATGCACATATGCGCATATGTATACACATATAGGCGACTGCAGGACACCAGCAACGCTGCATGTTCAAGTCGAGGTGCGTTTCCTCTGTGCTTGCGCGAATCATTGTCTGCTCCAGCGCTGTCAACGACTTCACCTCGAAGCAAATCCACTCACTGCTGGCACCGTGGAAGCAGCTGGCCGCAGCCACAGCCCAACACAGCGGACAGAAAACCGTAAACCCATGGTCAGCGCAGCATTGCCATTGCATCCGAGCTTCCGGATTGGATCTTGGCGATCTTGGTCAAGTCGGCACTGCATCAGGGAGCCGAGCTAGCTCGAGAAAGAAGAGTTTTGTGCGGGGTTATGTTGCCTTTTACGGGCTTCAAATGGGTTTGTTTCTTCAATCGAAAGGGTGTCAAGGATCCTGATGTTCCGGATGAAGGGGGTGCATACAGATTCCACGACCCGAGGCAGCTCGAATAGCCTCTCATCGCTGAACCATGAAAGATCCCTCAAACCTCGCTTTCCTGCCTTTCTGCTTTCGTTCACAGGGAATCGTCCGTCAACTGTCAAGAGGTTCCTTCATCAGGAATCCTCAACTCGGTAGCATCGCTATTGCGCATCTTGATACATGCAGCCATAAAATCCCAAACCCGGACTTTCCCCCCTATTGCAAAAAAGAAGAGTCTGAATTTATCGAACATGTTTTGAATACATCGTAGTATACTTGTAATCAAAACCCTCAACAAATGTTCGTCATTCATCCGGCCCCCATAGTACCGGCCTCTTCTTACAGGCAAGGTCGATTGCTTGGACCACACCACCCACCACGTGGACTTTGGCGATCCGGGTCCTCAAAAACCTGATGCACGGCAGCATCAGCAGCAGCAGCAGCAGACGATCGTCCATACGGGACTGGAACCGTGTATGAATATAGGTTCATGTGATCATAATGTGATAGATAGGTGTTTATATTTTAAACACAACCCTAGATAGATAGGTAGATAGATAGACAGATAGATAGGTCGACAGCCAAACATTATTTCATTCGTACTGACCCTATTACTTTGCCACACTTTGCTGCTTATTTAGGTCTGTGTGTATGCCTGCAATGCCAACTATTCGGTATGGATTCATGCATTCATCTAGAAATCATTTATGTTACATCCGTTGACGAATATCTTTGCGTGATACTGTGCGTTCATATATTTGTACGCGGGATTCAGGACAGTCGTTTCTAGGTCCCCATAGCAGGACCCTGTGTTCATAAGGGGACCCCTGTAATCAAAGCGTAGCTTTCAGCAACTTTCAAGTTCTGTTTTGACTTCTACGACCTAGACCTGGACTCTAGACCTTACTCAAACTCTAAATGCCTGAAGCACCCACCCACAACCTCAACCCCTAATCCCCGATCCCTAAACCCCTGAATCCTTAAGAAATGGAAGAACCACAACTCGAACGCACATGAAACATCCAATCACAAGCCAAAGCGCCCGGAGTGCGTGCGACTGTGGTAGACTACCGCCTCGCCATCTTGAAAATATCCTTCGGGTATGTCTCTGGCCTGTGACTCAAAGGGTTCTTTTTGTGAGCTTGGGACTAAAGGTGTGGAGTTTGGGGTTTGAGGTTTCCGTGGTTTGGGGGTCTGATTAGGGTCTTGTTTTCGGGAGAAGGGTTCGAGTGGTAGCATCAGGACTTAGGATTTCGGGTTCTGAAGTCGGTGTTGGCCAGGTCAGTCTGCGGCAGCAGACTGGGGAGTCGATTTCAAGATTCCTTTCAGGGTACCTGTCTCCATGAACTAAAGGCAGGTTTGTACCAGGCTATCCCATTTCAGTAAGGACCTGGCCAGAAACCGTAGCTTGAAGAAGCTTCGCCGGCACCTTGCCCTGAACCCCCAATAGGGTTTTAGGGTTTAGGGGTTTAGCATTGTAGGGTTTAGGGTTTAGGTCAACTGCAGCCAAATGCAACCAAACTTCGATCTGACAGGTTGCATATTCAGGGCACTGAGATTGCGATAACACTGTAGCTCCAGAAAACAAGGAACCCCAACAGAGACCTTCGGATTTTTGAGACAAGGACCCTTAACCAGCGATCCCGAATTCGTTCACATCGCCACACCACCACCAGTCTTGCAGAGTCTTGCCTGACTCTCTGACGGCATCACGAAATGCCTCACTCTGAGGGGCAGAAAGCAATGAAGCAATGCACATGTCAGAGGCCCTGTGCATCCTGTGCCAATCATCTGCATTTATGGCCCCGGGCTACCCGGCATTTAAACTCACAGACTGAAACCCGGGGCGGAACAGACCTTGCAGCCTGGGGTGCACTGCTTCATCGGACGTGTCCACAGGCATGTCCTTTCTTCTGGAGGCTTTATTTGAGCTGGACAAGGAATCGTTGTCAGCCATGAGCTAACCGGCACAGGCTCAGCCTATCCCTGTCAGATTTTTGCAAACTCGATGATGACACAACAACGGAGTCAGGCGCAATCAGACCAGGCAGACCTTCATCTAATCCTTCCTCCTGCCCGGATAAATTTCAACAACAGGCACACCGACTGACATGGCGTTGCAGCTGGTATCACAGTCTGCACCCCTCGCCAGATTCCTCGAAGTCCTACCGTAGCCCTATCCCAGCACTGGTGCCGAGCCTTGTGCTGACAATCACAGCAGGCGGATGCATAAAACAGGGAGAGCACACTGCTTGCTACTCACTTATCTGCATGGGCAGAAGTTGCAGGGAAGTCATCTAACGTAGTTCTTCTTTTCAGGTGCAGCTCTTAGCGCTGTAGCGTCTACTTTGGGTGCTATGCTTGATGTTTTGTCATGGTCCTTCGAGCTTCGTTGTTTGAACTGCCAGGTCACGGTATGGCATTGTCTCATTTACCTCGGGCTTCGGTGCATGTGAAGATCATGACTACCCTAAGGGACAAGCTGTATGTGGGCCACAATCAGACGATCAGAGTTCAGAAACATGCAAAAACCTGCTCCACTCGCATCCAGGGCTGAGGGTCCTGGGGTGCCAGGAACCTTTCTCCTGCACATATCATGCATGCCGGTTCACTGCACAAGGACGCAAGAACTGTCCTAAGAAATCGGCGGTTCTGACACTGCGACATTTTCCTGGGTTTTCGCTGCGATAAGCTCCGTTAATCGATGCTTAGAGTTGGACAAAGCAACTTTTTTCTAAAGGCCGGCTCCGGCTATGCCGTGAAGCCACATGGACAAGGCGACAGATCCTGGAGAGGCTCCAGCTTGTGGCAGGGCAGGTCTATTGCCTCTCTCATCTTTCACAACCTGACAGCCCGAAACATCATTGATGTTGGTGCGTACATGCGTACATGCATGAATGCATGGTGTGCATACATACATGCATGCATAGCAAGGTCGCATGTCAATGTCAGCTGGAGCGGGCAGAGAGCAAGTCGAGCCTTTTTCCTCACAGAACCTTCAGGCAGCGTGCAGGATGGCTCTCACACCGCCCGCTTCCCCGTGCGAATCAGCCCGCGGCCAGCCGCACTTCGACCTGCGGCGCTGGGTTTAGAGTCTAGAGCTTAGAGCAGCTTGTGTCTGTAAGGGGTCCGAAAAATTTGGATTTGGGGATGGCTTGCCAGGTTCGCATCGGTAGAAGTCGCAGCACATCATCTGGAAACGGATTCCGCAACATGCATGCCCAAAAAGCATGCAGACAACGGCCCACCTGATCGATCGGGCACCGAGGTTTACGCCCGGGCTCGCACAGCCATCGATCTATGCATTTGCGGTGAAAAACATGCCTCAAAGCACGCAAGGTTTCACATGATCGCAATGTAGCAACAAACAAAAGCACCATTTCCGCACAGTATCTTGGGCCAAGAGGCATGCAAGGGAGAGTTCGTATCTTGGCTCCGACCTCCATGTTTTCGAGGCCTGGAAACGCAGCAAACCGGCCCGAATCAGCTGTTGACCTTCCCCCAGCAAGTCAGTCCTTTTGAAAGGAAAATCCTGTCGCCAACTAGGCCATGTTGATTCAATCAGTCCCGAGCTTCCAGGATCCCCCAATGTGACCGATGTGGCAACTGTCTCGACGCTCCACGAACTAGACACACAAAGGACTCGCCGCAAAGCCAGAAGACGACTGCTACCGACTGCTGACTGCTGGTAAGGTGCAGATCATGCACTGAGCAATGGTGCTGCCCGCAGCCACTTTCGACAGAGGAAGCGCTGCGACGAGACTTTGCTGGAGACACTTCTCCTCCAGCCAGGGCTTCTCATGGAGTGCTCATGCGCATGCCTACCACCCTTCGCCCTTGAGCATTGCTTGGGGACGGCCCCCATACAGTAACAGTCTATAGTAGGACTACTATTAAGGTCCTAATATATCTATGTTCTGAACATGATGCAACTGTTACTGAGTTGGGGCAGTACCCAAGGCATTGCCTGTCTCCCCGGCCTCTGCCCTTGCCGCACCGCTTTTGGAGCTCTCGTCCAGTTGGAGTAGGAGCTCGTAGTCCTCATGCCATTAAAGACCAAACCCATACCCAAAAGCCCAAATCGCTAAACCCAATTCCCAAAATCCCTGAGTTCCCACGAAAAAAACCTAGTCTCTAAGCAACCTTAAGTCAGCGTCCTCGGCCGTGAAGTCGCCGCCCTTGGAACGGGCAGTCGTGGTCACTACATGTCCCTGCGATTTAGGGTTTGGGGTGCGCCAATGAATACTGCGGCTTCTATCGCCTCTGCGACGACGGCTGGCAGCAGGATGACTTCTCAGCCTTTTGAGGAACTAAGACTGATGATAATGATACTCTGAACTATTCTTACTACGGCAAAACATAGTAAAAACCGCGCAACGAAACATGATCCTAGCTAAAATAATAGTATGAATACTAACAGTATTCATATTCATATGGATATAATAAGAAGAATAACAATCAAAAGAACGACAGTACTAGTACTAGGAATCATGCTCGTAACAGCCATCATACTGGTTGCTAGTACTACTAATACTCATAACACACCGAAGCTCCCAAAGCTAAACCCTGGAAGCCCCCCAAACCCTGCCTAAACCCTTCACCCTAAACCCCTAAAACCTTGAAGCCCCTAAACCCCAAACCCTACCACCCTACACCCTAACACCCTAACACCCTAAAATCTCCCCCGCTCTTGGCCCAGAGGCGTTCTGCAGCCGCGCCTGGAGCTGGCTCGTGAGGCGCCAGCGGGAGCTTTCGCCCCTCGCAGCTCCACCTGATCCCAAAGCTCCTAAAACCCTAAACCCCTAAACCCCTGAAGCCCCTAAAACCCTAAACCCCCTAAAACCCCTAAACCCCTAAAGCCCCTAAGCCCCTAAACACCCAGGTTTCTAAGGTCTTTCTCACGGCAGTGTGATGAGTTTTATCCGGGCTTTGCACGCGGGTTGAGCTTTTACGCAAGGCATGTTTAAGGCGTGGGGTGTAGGCGTTTGGGGATTTGGAGTTCAAGGGTTGATGGTTTTATGCCCTGTAGCGGTTTGCTGAAGGCCCTATAGTATAAAGGCTTTGTTGGGGTGTTGTCGAGGTCTTGTAAGGGGGTCTAGGTCTTTTAAGGGCTTTGCTGGGCCATTGGTATTTCAGGGTTATCCTAAACCGTCCTAAACCTCAATCAAAACTCTGAACCCTGAACCCTATACCGTAAACTGCCGCACACCAAATACCCTCAACCGTCAACCTTGTATCCTTAGATTCACCTCGTCGAACGGAGCCCGATGCTTCGGCCGGCACAGGGTCCTGCACAGACAAGTTTTAAGGGGTTTGGGGTTTAGGTTTCAGGCTTTGGGGTTCGCCCCTTTGGGGGCTTGAAAAATGCTTGGAAAGGGCTCCAGGACTCTGGCGTTTGCTGAAGGGCCTACCCTGCAGGAGTCACCTTCTCCGAGTATGTTGAGGTGCCTAGGGTTGAGGTTGGTGTTGTTTGTTTTTCGTCGTTTCGTTGCTTTGCTTGAAAGTTTAAGGCGTAGGAGGAGCTGTAAGGTCTGCTCAGAGCTTTCGTTAAAGAACTAGTGGTTGCTACAGCATCTACAGCGCTTCAGAACTTCAGAATTTCGCATCTTATGAACAGTCGCCTTTGGTTGTTCTTACCATGGTGTTGAGTATTCTGTGCTAGCGTTGTCCTTTTCGCGGTGTCGCTTCTTGTGATTGTGTGATTTGTGCTGCTGCTCAGGTTGAAACCGCTTGCGGCTTTGAAGGAAGGAGACAACCAACAACTCTCACTCCTCGCGAGGCGTCGCTTGCACAGTAGGATCGTCAGGGTCAGTAGATTGCAGTAGATCATGGCATATTATAGTAGATTAGAGTATATTTTAGTACATTATAGCATATTGTAGTAGCACTGTAGTATGTTATACCTAAACCCTAAACCCTAAACCAGCTTATCAATGTCGGCATGGCCTCCGGGAAGGCTCCCGCCGAGAGTGCTTGCAGATCTGGGGGAAAAGCGCCGGCAGGCCCCTGAGGATGAGGGAGCATGGTATATGTTAGGATATTATGTAAGAATCTAGGATATTATGTAAGAATCTAGTATATTATGTAAGAATCTAGTGTATATTATAGTACCTTCTAGAACACGAAAGTACGCTGTACTAGATTATAGCAAATCATGGTACACTACGGCATGGAACAGCAAATAAGAGTATGCTAGAGTCGATGGTACGCTAGAGTAGATTACAGTGTAGTACAGTATATTATGGGGTTCAGGTGAAGCAGTGGGTCAAGAGGTTTAGCAGACGCAGTCAGCAGTACGTGTCAGTACGACATGCGACCCGGATTTTATACGAAAAACCATGACATACTCTAATCTACTATAACATACAAAAACTTGCTACAGGTGCGATATACTATGACTTACAGTAGTTTGTTCCACTATGATACCTGTGGCATACCACAATGTACCATAGTATATGTACCAGAGTATATACTGCAATATACTATGGTAAAATTTAAGGTAAGATACTATAAATGATACACGATGTTGTACCATGGGATACGTTGATATACTATGACATACTATAACGCACTTTGATACCATGCGATGCACTGCAATACACTTTGTGATACTCTGACTACATTGTACTGAAATATACTATGATATAATATAGGTTACTGTGTGGTATTATGATATACTAAACGGCCAAAACGTACTATAACAAAATAATGTACTGTATCATCTATGGCTTACTATGATATACCATAGCATACTCTCATCTACCACGACACATTATACGAAATAAGAATATAATACACTGTAACATACTCTAAGATCTTGTGATATACTTTAAAGTACTATGACATGCTTTGATATACCAAAACACGCGGTGTTACACTGTGATATACTGGAACACACTAGAATATACTATGTTGTAGTTTGAAGTGTTACAATATGCCGTGAAATACAATGACACACTATGACATATGATGACATCTTATGGTATATTATGATTCTCTATCATATACGATAGTAGGAATCACAAACAGAGGCATCTAGCTCAGCAGAGCGAGTCTCCGGGAGCTGCTCGACTGCCGAGATGGCTGCTGACCTGGAACAGGCAACCGCGCCAGCACCAGGACATATTCTAGTATACTGTAGTATGTTAGTTATAGTATATCAAACCGTTTAGTTATTGTAGTATATTATAGTGTACTGTGCAGTAAGTAGTATATTTTCAGTATATCAGAACAGACTATCTAAGATCTATTTGTTCAGGATCTTAGGCTTCAGGATTGCAGCCGCATGAGTGTTAGGCGCAGGAGAAAGTTCAGGACAGCCCGCCTGGCAGCAGCATCCAGACCAGCATCGAACTGCACGTCGTCGTGGCCAGGACCTGCAGACTGCCTTGTCAGCCCCCGAATCAGCGGCAGACACGCCTCGGAGCAAGTTTTATAAAGACTTAGCAAATAACACAGAAGTGCTAAAGGGCACCCGACATAGAATTGAATCAAGCTTGTGCCGCATGGTTCCAATGCCACAGCGGCGCTAGATGTGCAGGATGAGTTCGATGACCCAACCTGGAAAGATGCCGCATGGAGAATTGCGCAGGAATAGGCATTCGATGACACGATGCACGCGGGACTTTCCACTGGCAGCAACTTGCTACCCCAGCCGCTGCAGCGATATGTTAACTTTCAAAACACAACAATACAATGCAGGTGTGAAGGATAGCATCTTTCACCCAAGTGGCGGATCTCTTTTGCAGACGATCATCAGGCATCCAGGCAGTATGTCAGAGTGGCATCCGCGGCAGATCATGGTGCAAGCAGCTCTTGTAACAGCCTGAAGGGCAAACGAGTTTTGTTCGTTAACCACAGGATCAGATGCGGAAATACAATATTTCTCAACTGCAGCTCAGCGACGAACCGGCGTGCACCGCGGATCCTGGCGCTCTGCCGGTCGACTGATTCAGCCACTGCCTCATCAATTCCACATTTCAAGACATCTTGCGGGTTAGACACATGTGAACTATGATTATCGCCAGCCACCAGCACATTCTGATTCGTAATTTCCATGGCAGCAACCCGAGTCTTTCAGATGCTGGACGGAAAGAAGAGCCAAGCAGCTGTCGCCAGCGCACCCCCTTGTGAGACAGCGGCGATAAGCGTACGGTCCATTGGCGACTCGCGCCAATGTCCCGCAACGCACGGCCTCTGAATTTCAGTTGCAAGCTTACAGCTTGTAAAGACCCCTTTGCTGCTCCTTCTGGTCCACGACCTCAGCAGAAAACCCTCAAGCCCCACTCGCACAACCTGAAGAAGCCGTTGTGACCACCCTTGTTTCGTTTGTGGTCTCTGCAGGTTTGCTCGTACTTCGGCTACTGTGATCCTGATTCCCGTGCCTGGGGAGCGCCCCGAGCAGCTCCGCCGGCAGCACCCCGGCCTCCGCCGCTTCCTGGAAAGCAACGAGATGCTCCGCTGGATTTGGGGAGGAAGAAGGCTGCCAGCGTGGCTTTCTACTTCTGCACCTTCTTGTTCGGCTGCTGCTACCGCTTCTTACGCTTCCGCTCTGCCATCCAATATACTTCCTAATCTTCTTCTGCTACAAGCTCCAACTACTCCAATGCTCCTGAGTATATTGCTCCCACTCCATGTGCTAGTCTCCTACTCCTCGCATGCCATTCGGAAATGGACGAAGACCACCATCACCACGACCAACCATCACGACGACTACTACTCCCCCACAACACTTGGTACCATCAGCATCAATACTGACAGTGTCACGGGCTGTCAAGAGGCGAAACAACGCTACAACATATACAATCTACAACATTAAGTTACCCATGACTTCCCGACAAATGACAGCAAGCATCGCGGACGCATGGATACCATCCGACCCGTCGGAGGTGCCTCCAACTGCAGGAGCCGAGCAATCTGCATGTCCTCTCCTCAGCATTCCGAGATATTCCGAGGGTTTGGGGCTCAGGATCTCCTTCCGAAACTCCCCAACCCATGATCCTTTGGCGCAAGCCTATGCATGAGTACTCATCTCAGTTCTCACAGAAGAGACACGGTTCGAGTTTCTTCAAACTGGTTGCGCTGGGATCCGTGGGTTTCAGGCTCAGAAACTGCTACCCATACGATTGCTGCCACGTTCGTAGGCAAGGGCTTTTCGAAAGTCTCCACTTGAGTGCAATTCACACCGGCTTGTGTTCATTTGCGCGAACCCCATTCCCAGCCCCTCAAACTCCACTGACCCACAGCCTGGAGGCCTCCTTCCAAAACTTGAAGCTGCAGGCCAACCCCTCTAGACCCTAGATGACCTGAGCCCGAAGCCCAAAGTAATGTAGGGGCTTTAATAATTGGAATAGGGTTTGGGGCTGCTTATTATGATTATAGTTATAACATACCCCCAAACCCTATTCTAATCAATAAGGCCCCCATAATATAGTACCCTTATAGATCCCTTAAAGTAGCCCTTATAGACCCCTTTAAAGGGAACCCTATTCTAATCATTAAAGCCCCAAAATTAGCCTCTGTCAGATCCCAGAGGCCCCCGGTGGAGCGCCGGCGACTGCGACTGCCGGGAGTGCGAGGCCTGGCCCAGGTCTCCTCCTGAGAAGTCGGAGTGTTTGGGTTTCAAACGGGTGCGACAGGGTTTAGGCTTTAGGGTTTCGGGCTTTTGCGTTTCGAGCTTAGAGCAGCTTGGGGTTTCATAACGATTCTGGAGGGTTTAATGGCTGCGGAATTCTGGGGTTAAGGCTAAGGCTTTGCTTCGTTAGGGCTTTAGGATGTTACCGTATTTAGGGCTAGGGATTTAAGTGTTACGTCTTGTCTACGGTCTTTGGAACCCTTCTGTTGTTCCAAGGCTTTTTTTGCCGGGCCTTGTTTTTCTTTCGCTGGTGTTCTGCAAGCCGGCTTCGTGCGGAGGGGATGCCGCAGGAAGCAGAGCTCAAAACCGCCGATGGGGGAAGGAGATGCCGCAGAAGCAGAGGGATATCCTGTTCCACAGAAGGGGCCGGGGAGAATACACCGTGACATTCATTACTTATTGAAGTACAAGAGTACATGACAGATACCATGGGGGGGTGAAGGGGGGGGAAAGAATGGAACGGAAGCTTAGCAGGAGAGCATGTACGGAGAGAGAACACCATACATACACAGACACGTGGTGTGCGTGCGTGTGTGTATATATGCGTCTCAGAGCAAAAGGGAAAACCATCCTTTTCCACAGTTCTCCTTCCTCCCTGGCCCGCACGGTGGGGGGAAGGGGATGCACAAAACCGCGGTGGTGGGGGAAGGGGATGCCGCAGAAGCAGAGGGATATCCTGTTCCACAGGGGGGGCGTGGGGAGAATACACCGTGACATTCATTACTTA
>BGNK01001094.1:7326-21016 GCA_003297005.1 Symbiodinium sp. clade A Y106 | reverse complement strand
GGGAAAGTTTTCCAGGAAATCTTCAATCTTCAATCCGGCCCCCGATTGAACTCAAGGCCCCGATTGAATTCAATCGGGCCAGGGTGGAGTTCACCCAGCCACAAAATGGTAATGATCCATCGGCTAGCCCCTCCCCTCAGGGATCCACCATTTCCGTGTGGTGGGGCTCCCAAACACACGAAAACGGTAGATCCATGCACATATATGTACATACTTGTATGTACGAATGAAGGATGGTTTGGGTTTCTGGCTCCCCTTCCACCATCCCTCCACTCCTCTTCCGTCCCTTCGTCGATGAGCACCGCTGCTTCGTCCGGCCTGTGGCTCTCCTCGGTCAGCGATTTGGGCTTTAGGGCCTTTAGGGAGTCGGGGTTTAGGGTTTAGGGTTTAGGGGTTTAGGGTCTTGGGGTTAGGGGTTTTGGACAGGGTTTGGGGGTTTGGGGTTGCTTAGGGTGACAAGAACCCAGAAACCCTTGCCGTGCCATCGTGCCGCAGGGATCTCCAGCACTGGAAGCACGGCAGATGAGGCGGAAGGGTTCGACGCAAAGCTTCGAGGCAGCGCACGGCGACGAGCTGGGCTACTGCTCTCGAGATCTCCCCGGGGCCGGGTTTCCTGCGCTTCCCAACGCGGCCGAGAGGACGGGGGCTCTCCGTCCCTGCTCGATCCCTCCTTGGGTCCGGGGCCTGCGCTCGCGTCTGAAGGCTCCGGGTCCGGGGCCTTTGTTTCAGTGGGCCCCGCCGCACGCTGAAACCGGAAGGGAGCGCCGCCGCGGGGAAGGCTCGGCGGTAGGGCCCCGTCGGACAGGTCGATGTTGCCGGGATTTACGTGTGGCCTGCACGGCGGAAGCAAAAAGAGCGAAAGCTGCCAAAGGCTAGGTGTTGCAAGCTCGCGCCTTTCGCCCTCCGGCACATCCCAAAAGAGCTCCGACTCTGACCTCTCCTGCAGATTTCTTCCCGAGGCACAGAGTGGCGCAGCGCTTTACAACAGAACGAAGCTTGGGCTGCGAGCCTCGGCCAGCCGCCTCAAACGTCGACGTGGCCGCTCGACAGCTCGATCGACTTGCTCAGCTGCGGGTTCGGACGGCACTCCTGCAGGTGCAACAGCTCTCTGACATGCGACATGCGAAGACGCAACAACCTGCGTGCGCGTAGGTATGCATGTAGTCACAGAGTAAAGAGCAGGGATGGGGGAGGCAGGAAGGGCAGGAAGTGCTCTTGAACCATGACCACTCTGGACAAGAATATGTTCTTCAACCGCGAAGACAGAAGCCTCATGAACCTTACCCTTCAAAAACACCTTTAAAAAACTGAAACCCGAAAACTACAACCCCAGACCACCAACCCCAACACCGCACACCTTACTTTGGAAGACGAGGGGGCCGAGGGCCCTTCGTTTCGCACCTTGGAGGCCTATCTCACTGACCTCAAAGGGCCGCTTTGGGAGACGGCAAAGCCAGGACATAGCTCATGCCAGTTACGGCTTACGGTTTAGGGTTTAGGGGTTTAGGGTTTGGGGCTTAGGGGTTTAGGGTTTAGGGTTTAAGGGTTTAGGGGTTTAGGTTTAGAGGGGATTAGGCTTTAAGGTGTAGGGTTTTTCGAGTTCGGGGTTCGGGGTTCAAAGTTTAGACTTGAGGGTTCGGGTCTAGGAGGGGTTCGGGCTTAGGGGTCGGTTACCCTCCAGATAGCACAGAACAAGTTACTGTGTAGTGGGGGCTTAGGGCTTGGCTTAGGGGATTTAAGTTTAGGGCTTGGGGCAAGATGAATCGAGTGTCAGCAACAAGTAGCTCCATGTCTAGCCCTGGCTGCTTCTCTTGAGAAGGCTCGCATCGTAGGCCATGACAGCTGGCGAACAAGGGCCTGAAGATGACTCTGCAAGCAACACGGAACACAGCCGGCCTTCTCGGTTCGAGTCGTCCGCTCCTAGAGATGCGCATAAGTCCTAGGGATCTTCTGAGTGCTGCGATCAATCCAGGCCAGCCGCACCGTAACGACCGGGCCTTTGCCGGGAACATTCCGCTCGCGCCTGCCCCACAGCATCCAATGGAATCTGACGAGGCACTGGCGTCTGCACATGTTGCTGTCTGAAGTGATGATAAGTCTAACGCCTCACTGTGCGGTCAACAATTTTGGCCGTAGACCCGTCAGGAAGAGTTTTCTTGGTCTCAACCTCAGCAGGGCTGACGGCCCACATCCCAAGAGCGAAGATCACTTCACAACCCATATGCTCTCGAGACTTTCTCTGGCATAACATGATTGAAGACAGCACACCCCAGCCCGGCGCAATTGTCACGTTGGTTCTCGTCACCTCTGAGCTATCCATGGGCCGACTGGATAGTTTTGGCAAAAGAGCTCGCTGCTTGACTCTCAGGACTTGACTGGTGAGTTGGATCCGGAGACCATCTCAGCTGAGCCCGGGAGTTCAGTGGTGCGCCATCATCATAGCAGCAACAAGGTCTTGCAAGAATGTCGGAGGAAGAGAATCTTGGGCAACCACTGGAGATGACTGGAGCATCCCTGGCAAGACCTGACAAGGCACTGGAACTTACTCTGGGCTGGCTGGGGCAAGGAAAACTATACACCCTACTACTCTAGACGACATACTACCAGTACACTATATACTATACTATACATTGCAAAGGGGAGACCGGAAGCTAGAGGCAGATGGCAGGAGGCTGAGGGTGCAACCAAGTAGGCAACCACGGCAGCCACCGCCGCCCCGGCTCCTGCGACGGCTGCCTGCACATCCCGAGAAGCGCTTGCGAGACTGGCATCCTACGTGCAATTTCCAGTGCAGCATACGAGACTTTATTCCTATATTCCATATCATGCTATATTACATTCAGCATACTGCATTCTGCTTCTTCTATTCGATTCTACTCCTTTATATACTATCATGTTCTCTTGCTGAATACTGTATTCTAGTATGATACCCATGCTGTACCAAAGCAAACTGCACTGCATTTTGTCAACTTCATAATAAACCTTTTACTTAGTGCTGTAGCATATTCTGTTATACTACGTTGCAGTTTAGCACGGTATCGCACAGTATGGTCCTGTCGCGTCCAAGGTTATACTGCATCACACTACCGAATACTGCAGTACACGATTAGATATTGCAGTATACTGCCGTATACTGTGTTCTTATCTTACGTACTGCAGTATGCCGCCAATAACAGGCATGGTTTATCTAGCGGAATGTATTCTTCTGATCTGATGAAGAAATGGCATTTTCTACATGGGTTTGTCATATCCACGTCTGGTAAACTGGATCTGTGCTATGTTGTATCGTATTCCGATATAGACTAGTCTACTCTGTGATACCATGGTAAAGTACAGCATAATGCAATTAAACTTTGTCTTTAGTCAACTATGCACATTCTACTGTCCTGTCATATTTCAACGACGGAAAGAGCAAATAGTACGACATGTCATAAGCCAACTTTGTCAAATACGGAAGGAATGCTGTATGGTGTAATATGATACTATGTTGCATTGCAATACTTACTGCCATACACTATAACACGATATCAGGCAATGTTACACAGCATAATGGCAACATGACGAAATGTGTTGCTGCATCTACATACATCAACCAGAAAGATAAACCGGACAGACATCAAGTGAAGTCCCGGCCGGCAGCCTGCACTAGGCTGTCTTTCCCAGCTGGTTCCTCCTTTGGTGCTGCCGGCTTTGGCGCGGCCTGCCGTTACGTTTTCCATGAGATGGAAAACGGTAACCATAAACAAAGCACAACGATTGCCCCCGAAAATTGCAACAGGAGCGACAGAGTCACTATGAAAAGCTTTGCCTTGCCAACGCCTTAACGCTAGACGAAGCTAGCTACCAAACTGCGCGGGATGTAGCCTTAGAGCCATGGGCAAAAATCGCTCTTGCAGGCTAGGTCTTCTGATGCATCGGCAGCCAAACCTCTGGCGAGGCGACAAATAAAAAGATCTCGGTAAGAATTGAATCTCCTGTCGTAACGTTCCAAAGAGTGAAGCTGGCGGATGTGCCAAAATGTCAATCAAGTCAGTAAACATCCGATGTGCCAAAGCTACCATCAAAAAGTGCTCGTAGTAAGAGGTTCAACGAGATACTCTCGTTCCAATGTTAGGCGGTTCGGTTGCATGGAAACGCAGCTTTCTCACTTCCGGGGCTGTTGCGAAAGACATTGAGATGACAAAGTTGATAGAGACAGATGCAGAGAAAGACCACATTTTGCGACGACTTTAGGTTTGGGCAACCCAAGAGCAGTGCAACAGTCGTCTCTCAGAAGAACAAAAAACAGCAAGCCGTGCTTAGCCTCACTTTGAAGGTTGTTGGTGATGTCACGGTTAAGACATTGACTATGCATTTGACGGTCTATCTTACATAGGTTGTTCACTCGAGGAAAACATGCAGCCATCTCGTGCGCCGTGCCGGAAAAGACAATGAGCCCGAACCTCCCAAAATGAAACCTGAAAATCAAAGAACGCTGAAATCCGAAACCCTAGAACCCAAAAGCTTGAATCCTAAAACCCTCCAACCCCACAACCCCAAAACAAGCCCTCAAAGCACCAGGCAGCCCCCACAGAAACCCTCATAATAACCCCTATAGTAGCCGTAACTCCTTATAGTGACCCTTATAGTGAGCCCTTATAGTAACCCCTTTATGGTAAGCCCTTATAGTAACCCCTCATAGAAACCCTTATGATAACCCCAAAAGTAGCCCTTAATAGCAACCCTTAAAGCTGCAAGGATCCCCTAAGCCCCGCCTCGCCCAGCACGTAGCGCACGCCCTTGGGTCCGATCACAACCCCGGGATCCTCGGGCCTCGGCTACAGGGTGGTGGGGCTCATAAGGGGGGCCTGGGGCTTAGGGCTTCGGGCTTAGGGTTTAGGGCTTAGGGCTTAGGGTTTAGGGCTTAGGGCTTAGGGTTTAGGGGTTTAGGGTTTAGGGTGTAGGGTTTAGGGATGTATAGGGTTTACAGGGTTCATATGGTTCGTAGGGTTTATAGGGCTTAGAGAGGTTTCATTTTCGGAGGAGCCGGGGCTGGTTGTATGGGACGCTCAAACAGCTGTAAAGGGCTTCTTCGAGATTTTATGAGGTTTTATATTGCGGTCTATAGGTTCAACCAGGATTCTATCGGTAGTGCTTTAGGGGCTTTAGGGGCTTTAGAGCTCTAAAATTAGGGCTTCGAGGGTTAAGCCGAGAAGATGAACCTAGGGTGGACCCTTGCCGCTCTTGCCCAAGCTGAGTCCCGGGCCCGACCAGCTCGCCGCGAAACTCCACCATGACACCGGAACTGGAAGCCAAATAGGGTTTAGGGTTTAGGGTTGGGACATAAAGTTGCAGATGCCGTAAATGGTTCGGGGTTGGCCTCAGCTTGCCCCGGAAGCGGCCATCTGGCAACAGCCTCCACGCCTAGCAGAGGACACCCAAACGCGCGAACTTCGGATGCTTTCCTGCAGACCTTGTGGTTTACCTAGCCTGCGCACCACCCTGGCGTCCTCTTAGCCCGGCGCATCTTGTCGGCTTAACTGCTACACGCGACAACGAACCACGCAGAATATCCATCCACTGCTGGCCTCAAGCAATTGCTCCTTCGTAGACACCTGGCAGGCTGATCCACCTTCTGAGGGAGCTGGCTCACAAAACTCTACACCAAGTTCTACGGCTGGGCTCGATAGAAACCTCGACTGTCGAGCAGAAGACCAGACTGATTGACAATTGAAAGTTGATAGGGTTGGGCGTGCCGCAGAGCGACCGGATCGCACACATGTTGCGAGAGATTCCAAAGACGTCCAGACAAAAGGGGGGAATCCTCAATGGTGCAGAATGCAACTTTTAATGCTACGGATAAGAACCGTCATTTATCAGCCACATCGGCGGGCACCTCACTGCGCGAGGCCGTTCGTCGAGCTGCCATGCCGCCGGAGCCCTATGCCGACAAGAAGTTTACGCAGCTGCCCACGACTTCTGTCCGCTTGCCACAAAGATTATGAAACTGGTAGAATGCCGAACTGGACCAACCAGACGTAGAAGAACTGGCAGTGTTCACGTGGTGAAACAGCAAGACCGCTTCGACACAATTCACAGCATGGAGTCCTGCTTTCGCAATGCAGGTCGGATCTGAAAAACTGCTGGCGATCGCATGGCGCTGCCGGGTCGACAAACCTCAGAGCCGATCGCTTCAGGGACGCGGTTTGTGCTGCACGATTTCGCGGGCTTCGGGTTTTGACGCATGACGGTGTTCTTGGTATGTCCCGGGACAAGCCGGAAGCCGTGACATCCCTGCACAGTCAGACGAGCATTACGGTCACATTTGTCTCAGGCTTTCTTTGCGAAGCAGTAGCCTTGCCTTACGGGAGACGGCGGACACAGGACCTAGGCCCCTGCACCGTTCTTGAATCGGCCGGACACTGAATAAACAACAAAACACCCGGCAAAACGAGCAATTGAAAACAATTCAATCCCGCGACACACGGGCCGTCTACAGCTACTTGCATCCAAACTTGATGTCCAGGCCCAGCCAAGAAAGTCTCAGTGCAGATCTGGGGATAGGGCGCGCAGCCGTGGAGCTTGCAGCTGCACCTGCGAGGTGTTTGACTCGACAGCATGCCTCGTAAAGCTGTTTTAAGAAAGCCCTAGCATGCTATGATGCATGCTGCTTCTACAAGCTTGGCCGATGCATAGATGTCCTGCGGTTGAAGAGGGTCGCAGGAACTTGGGGGTGAGACTTCACGGGGAGACCCTTCGGAAAAACCTGCCTGCGCAGGACATGGTGACATTGAAAGACCACGCAGGTCCATGATCATGTACAGCGGATTTACAGAAACGCAATACGCACACACAGGTGCATGATGTAGCAGTGCTGTCAAAACTACTAAGGTTGCGCTACCTTGTTCTTCGAAAAAAGACATCAGAACATGAGAAGCTCTCATGGTGCTGTGGGTCCGTGCCTGTGGATCCATGTCTACTTCTCGCTAAGAAGAGCCCTTGAGCTGAAGCTGCGACAGTCCAAATCAGAGATGCTCTTGCTGGTGCAGCAGATTTGGGAGAGCTACCACACGCAATATCCGCACGGTAGGCAAGCGAGCTTTTGGAGCAAGGTGAGGTTCAACCCGAATCTGCACCAAGAACACCAGTGAACGCAACATGATACTCTGTCTCACGAACTGACGCAAAAGGTTCTTCTGACACAAAAGGCAGATGTTGTAAAGAACCTTTCTGACCCAGCATCTATCAGGGGCATTTGAAGAGTACAAACACCGGCAGACGAGAATTCGGCAGTGGAAGCCCGCCACTGGTGAGTGGCCTCCCGAACTCCAGACCAGCGACTCAGCTTCATGTTCACAAAACGCTAAGGACGACTGGAGCAGAACCGGCACATAAAAACTGCGTAAACAAAACAAGTGCAACACGCTGTTTCTCGCCCAAGCGTGCCAGTTGAGAGCTTCAGAGCCCGGCGGCCGTACGACAGCCATCATGCCAGACTCTGTTTAAGGAAGATATTGAAGCCAACCTTGCCCCTCCTAGTCAATGTGCCGAGCATGCAACAGACATATTTGCCATGACTTGGAAGCTTGTCTGCGTAGCACACGAAGTAAGTCTTCCTCGGGCAAGGCAGGCTTCGGATGCCTGAGACCAGTTTGTGTAACACCCTGAGTCTCTGCACCCACCCGCACCCGGCGCAACATGGACAAGCAGGGTGCTGTACCCTGTTGACACTTCGAGGCTCCTGCTGCGCATCTAGGATCCAGACGTGCTTGGCATTTCTGCTTGATGTGCGGAACTGTATAAACTTCCTGAAATCAACAAGCGCCTGTCGTCGAAAGTCGCAGGTCACTTCCGTTATCTTCCGTTTGAAGAGCCTGCCTCACCAAAGAGCGGAACTTCACGAATTGGTTAATGGCTGCTAGAGGCTAGAGCAAATACCCAGGAGAAACGTCTTCTACGTGTGCAAGCATCGACTGACCGGAAATCTTATGACTGTCCTGTTCTGTGCAGCCACTGATCGAGTTAGAATTGTGAATTCGAGGGAGTCAGGGCCGGAAGGCTCCCGAGGAATCGGCCGTCATGTTCACTCCACATCCTGAAGTGCCATCGCCATCGCGCCGACATGTCCAGCTCTGGCTCGGCTCGGCGTCGCCAGCTGCTGCACTGCAGCACTCCCCATGATGCCTCCGAGAAAATACTTGCGAGCAGTGCAGCTACAAACTGAACTAGGTGGTCTCCCGAAGCTTGCCATCTTCACAAATTCACAAAAAATCTGGCATGGCAACAAGACCAGGCCACCTTTGACTTGGCGTGACATGCTGATGAAATTCTTCATGGGCTGGAAGACGTTAATCTTGAAGGACTCAAACGTGGAGCGCAGCGCTTTTTTCTCCTGCCAAGGAGATGGCTGGGGGGCAACTCACGGTAGCGTGGCGATGCGGTCGTGTCGTGTCCTCTTCGGCCACTTCCTCCAGAAAGGTCTCTCGGCAAATGTCCAGCACGAGGCTCAAGATGCGAAAGCAAGGCTCTAGTTCCTTGCGGATCTCCTGCTCAAGTGCGCTGACAAGACTTTGCTGGGATACAAAAGCCTCCTAGAGTGTGTTTCAGAACCGTCGGCTTACTAGGAATATCCGATGGCCGGGCCCGAGCGACGGATGCAACAGCCGGCCCTACATTGCTCAAGAACTGTATGCCAACTGCTGCTAGCTGAAATTTGTACCGTCGCCCGACCAACACTGCTAGGCCTGCAGCCTCATGAGACAGCTTGGTGACAAACTGACAAGCCCACCAGCAGGCTCAACTCACGGGCCTTCTGCTGCTTCGGCTTGCCTCAGCACCAGCAGTCAGTACAACTTGTGAGCTTGTAGCTGACTTGTGCTTACGAAACCCGCAGGCTGTACAACTCCTGCGGATGATACGAGTTTCGGGATGGAAGAAGCAAAATTGAATAGGGGTCTCGCCTTGTAGTCCGAAACCTAAACTCCATAGCTTAAGTTCGAGCGACATCATCTGGGAGATGGATGCGCAGGGACTCCCATGGTGGCAGCAGCATATCTCCTTCTTTACTTGATACTCCCGGGTCAGCACCGTCAGCGTGGCGGCTTCGTGCATGAAGTCCCAACCGAGAGCAGCGTCAAACCTGCAACAGGGATTGTGAACTGACAGTTCGAACAAGGGCGGGCGCGGCGATCCTGAGTTCTGCACAAAGGTGTCAGAGGTCACAGTCAGGTGTCGTTCAGTGTCCGGAGATCCAGGACCAGCTGCATCTCATTCCAGCAAACTTGACCCACAACTGGAAAGCCTCGATATGAACATGACAAACCTGGAAATCATCGGTTTGGCGCGCATTTTCCTCCGGGAGCTCCGAGAAGGTCCGCAGCGCATGCTTTGCGGGCACTTCGTTCATTGTTCAGTGTCTGATTTGAATTCAACCTGCAGCTTCGGGCAGAAACTGCAAGTGATGCAGGTTTTCCTGCGGCAGTATTTGCAAGACGTTCGTCGCTCTGTTCCGGAAGGTCCGGCAGTGCTTCTGAGGCAATCACTTCGTTCAGTGTCTGCTGTGAATTGAAAGTGCAGGTTGTTGGAGAGGCTCTTTCCAGGAAGACGGCAAACAACTAGAGTAACTACAGCCACAGTCTTCAAGCCTTGACTAGAAACTATCTTCGTACACAGCAAGAATCACAAGCGAGAGCCACCTGCCCGAGACCATTGCTGGGGGGCATGTTGGTTCTGAAGGACCTCTCCTGAACTCTCACAGTTCAAAACCCTGGTTAGGCACAGGGTATGATGATTGCAACGGATCCATTCTGAGCTCTCACAGCTTCTCGTCCTCCGGTTTGTCCTCGTCCTCCGCACCGTCGGGACGCTTCTGACCCTCTTCGTCCTCTGCACTCCCCCCGGCAGCCGTGGTTGTATCAGCATCGTTGCCCTCCTCGCCCTCCGCCGATCCGTGTATGCCAAATCCAGTAAACGCTCCGGAGCTCTGCCACCGGCCTGCCAAAGGATTCACACGGGCGTTCTGCGGGACCACGGACTGAAACACCAACGGGGCATCAGTGTAGGTCACCTCTTCCGGGAGGTGCTCCAGCGACAGCCTCTGGCGTGTGGGTGCTCCACGGAGCGAAGCCACAAGGTTGAACACTTCTTGGCCCGAATTCTCCAGGGACAAGTCGATCACGTAGACCCAGGGCGTCTTCTGGTCTACCAAGGACTTGTTCTTGATTGCCACGCGGGCCATAGGGTGCGAATGCAGGGGATCGGCGGACATCAGAGTCACCCGCCAACACGGCACCGGATCAACCATGTAAACCCTCTCGATCTTCACCTCCACATAGCTGTCCCTGCCGGCCACGGCCTTGACACCGGCACGGCCAGCAGTCCCGGGCTGATACTCGTAGGCAGTCTCGGTGAGTGCGAACTTGCAGCCGCAGGCTGCAAACCAATCAACACAAGGCTTGCAGCAAGGTGGACATTTGCAGCAAGGCGGACACTTGCAGCAGGGTGGACATTTGCAGCAGGGCGGACATTTGAAGCACGTGCAGCAAGTGCCGCAATCGCACTTCGGAGGACAGCATCGTGGACAGCACGGCCTGCAGCATCCACAGCACATCACCATGCAGCTGTCGCAAAACCCAGCACAAAAGGCCTCTCCACTGGTGGTTGTCGTCTTTTTGATTGTCCTCCCTGCCGATGCCGCCACGGCAGCCTGCCCAGCCACCGCCTTCACGGCGGCATGGTACTCTGTAGTGGTCCTTTCTTCAAACCGCCTGTCCGCTGATTCAATTACCTCCACGAGCAGGCCGTCGTCACTTCGGTACAGATACCTGATCAAAGCTTGAAAAGTTGACACATTACGCAGACATTCGCAACTCGCCGGTCAAAGTGCATTAAGTTGCGATCCAACAGTAGATTCAAGGTGCCCCTTCGGCCCTACATGATGAAGGCGTGATCCTCGTTATGATCTTATATGATCGGCATGTATCCCTCTTAATTGGAGTACCTCTACAATACTACCATTTGCCATCACTCAAGAGCCCTCCTCAAGAGACCTTTGCTCGAGACCACATCACAGTCTCCGACACATTACCGCTGCACACGAGCCCTCCGGAACCAGATCGCAGCAGCATTGTGTGCTCTCTTGAAAACCGCTACTTATTGTTGCCTTGACTGGGACATTATTCGCGTATTCGTTTGACGACGGCAAAAGAATTTCCACTCAGGCTCGGGTGCCCTGGGCCGGTGCGGTGGACCTCGACCATCCGGGGCAGGCTGTCTGCGTAGGCGGCTTGCACCTTGTCAGGGAAGGAAATCGTGCAGGAAACTCCCACATACATCATCCTTTCACAGACACGAAGGAACTTCGTTCTGGGAGTACCAGACTTCGGTGGAGAGGGCAAGCCTAAGCCTTTTGCACACAACATTGTAACAGTCGCACCTTCTTGCCGGAGGCTAGCCACTTGACATCTCGGAGCTCGCCCTTCAGCTCGGCCGTCCAGTCGATCTCTTTCAAGATGATCATGTTCTTCATCTTCAGGCCTTTTGTGGTCATGGGCTTATCCATGAACAACTCTGTCTTGGCCGGGATCTTTGCCATGATCTTCTCGGCACCCCGCGGCAAGACCTTCTCGAAGGGGTGGTCGGAATCCAGGAGGTTGTTGGCCTCCAAGAAGAAGTCGAAGCCGCTGCTGAAGGAGAGTGCATAGAGGCCGTAAAAGAGATTAAGTGGGTCCTCATGGCTCCAGCTTGGGTGGATGCCCTCTTCTGGAAGCACTGCTGTTGCCACTTCCGTCGTGATCGATTTCGTACTTTTGCCTTTGTCCATCTCCTGCTGAGATGGAGCCGTGCCCTGCTGGAGTGCTTCACTGATGGCCGCTGGAGGCGGGTTGGCTGCCTCGGTTTTTTCGATCTTCGGGCCAGTGAACCATTCCATGCTTGGCTTCAGACCCTCTGGGGCTGGGCTGGGCACAGTGGGCGGATGAGACTACAATCAAGCCACAAAAACGCTGGGCATGGTCATGTCTATGGGTCTTCGCTCCATGCTCTTTTCTCAGGACATGCGCTCCGTGATGGCCTCGCCCTCGGGGCCGCCAGCGGCACCGTGCACCTACGAAGCCAACCAGGCAGCAAGAACTACAAGACATGAATGCACCTTGTGATGAAAAAAGGCCACATGCCCGTACTAGGCCCACCTGCAGCTTGAGTGAACTTGCTTGCAGCAAAGCTTCCGGATGCAGTTTCATGCTGAGTCCTTCGGACTAGATAAGATCAGGAGAAGGAAGCTGCACGGCTCGATGACACGCATCTGCCGTTCTTCAACGTGCACACAAGTCCTTTGAGGGCGGATCAATCGAAGGCCCGGCAGAGCGGGCGCCACGATGCGGGCGAGCCGACGGACGACTACCTGGCTGACGGGCGGCACACAGGGGACCTACCTCAACTCGGTGCTCTACACCGCCAGTGCGATTCGGGCAGACAACGGCATCGTTTCGAGCCCGGCCTGCCTGGAGCTCATCGGCGGCTCCACGAGGGTCCAAGCGCAGGGCGACCTGCAGGTCGTGTCCACCGTCAACAGCTGAACCTCGCGACGGCCGGCAACGGCTCCTGGTGGCCTGCAACGCGGGCTCGGGGAGCTCTCCGCCTCCTTTCGTGGGGGGCGTGCAGCTCTACGCCCAGGACCAGGCCAACTTCCTGCGCACCGCGGCGACCGGGCCGGTAACACAGGCGGCAACGACGGCGAGGTGATCTGTAATTATGGCTTCCAGAACCTGTCTGACGAGAAGCTGAAGCACAACGTGGAGCCCGCGGAGCTCGAGGAGCTGCAGCAGCTCTTCGACGCCGTGGCGTGGACGAGGAGGTCGGGGAGCTCGTCACCCTCGATTACAACCGCATGTGCTGCGTCCTGTGGGGAGTGTGCCAGGGGCTCCAAGCCCGCGTGGAGGCGCTGGAGAAGAAGGGGAAGAGGCGGGGTCGCTCGTGATAAAGGAAATGGCGGAGGAGGAGCGCTCGAGTTCTTCCGAGGACTCGCGGAGGAATTCAACGTTCGAGATGCGCGCAAACTCTACCAGATCGCGCGCCGGGATCATCCCGAGCGCAGGGACCTGACGGCCGCGCGGGCCCGTGCGGCCCTGCGGACCGACGTCGCGCGGCAGGTGCTTGCGCCAAAGCCTCGCAGCCTGGGCAAGAGCGCGGCGGATAGCCCCAACGACAGGCTGCAAGCAAACCTGATTGATTTTAAACGTCAACACGAGAGGGGCCAAAAAGTACGGGCTGATTGTGTCCGATGTTTTCACCCGAGAGGCAGTGACCAAGGCTCTGCCCGACAAAAGGGCTGAGACGGTGTCGGCAGCAGCTCGGGAGATCATTCCCGAGCTGGTGGAGGCTGAAACTAATTACAACGAGTTCAATGGCCTGGAGGGGCGCTACCCGAGCAGGTGGTGCACCGCATGAAGGATCCCTCGGATCGAAATGCCACGGCAGTGGTAGATAGAACAATCCAAACCCTGAAGCGCGACCTGGCGGGAAAGGTGGCGCGCGATGGGGGCGCATGGACAGACAACGTGTAGCGGGCGACAGAGGCCTAACTCCCGGCCGCGCGAGGCCGTGCACGCAGCCCCTAAAGATGTGGAAAAACAACCAGCCACTACGTTCAGAGTGTATCAGGATAATGCACAGAAGTTCAAACATAACGACGCCCTGACGAGGAGCCGGCAAC
>BGNK01001093.1:192788-247335 GCA_003297005.1 Symbiodinium sp. clade A Y106 | reverse complement strand
GGGGTCATTTAAGGGTTCAGCTTCTTCCTGTGCAGAGCGACACTGCGGGTCTCTCTGCCTCCGTCTTCCTTCCGGTTTTGGGGTCGGCGGCATTGGCGGCAGCCATTAAATAATAAGGATCCTACTATTTAGGGGTCCCCTATTTTCGGAAAATCCCATATGTCTTCGAACTTTTCTCGAGACATCGGAAGTTCGCGGTCTGGAAGATTTGGGAATTGAGTGAACTCAGGCATGTGGAGCCTTTCCTGGCGACATACCCACTCAGCATCAGCATGGCAGCGACTATCAGCAGACAAGAACGTGGCGTTTGTATGCAGCTCATTTCTGCAGGAGTGCACGGGCAGATTTTATATTGGATCGGAGTGTGCAGTCCTGCTAAATTAGCATGTTGGCGGGTTGTATCGATGCTGGTTTGCTGAAAAGCTTCGGTTTTTTGCATGCAGTCTGGTCTCTGGTGGCGTACACGGTTCCCTGCCTCGGGTGCAGCAAGCCGGCCGCTCGGTGGCACATTTTGGGGCTGTGGCGACAGAGTACTGTCTGTGTTTGGAGCAGTTTCTTCGTGCGCACCGGACCACGCGCCCGAAACTTTCTGGCGCCCGCAGCTTCTCGTAGCTTCGTGGGAGTTCTTGCAGCTTTGCCAGCCTTCGCAGTTTCAACCTTCCCGACAACGATGACTTATAGGCTGCCATACTGCTGCCATATACCACAAGCAAACTTCAAGCTCAATCCTTGAAGGCAACTGAAGACAAGGTCAAGAACGTTCACCATGCTGCTATTTTGGCAAAGCAGCTTCATGGGAAGAGGCTTCCGCCACGTTCTTCGTGCTCTGTCAAAGTTTGAGGCTGCCGGAATGGGAGGTGGCATGGCATGCCACTTGTCCCAGCAGGACAAACAGTAGCGCTGCCCATTTGGTGCCTGAGATCTGGCGTCTCCAGAAACTTACAGCAACTTCAGCTGGATTGGAGTGTGCCTCGAAGCAGTGCCAAGCTGCCTTCCATCCGCGTTTACACTGCGCCCCACAGTCATTGCAGGCGTCTTGCGACGAAGATGCATCCCTGGTGCTCCTCAGGCAAAGCAGGACACGGCTTTGCAAGCGACAACATATCGTGGGTACAAATCTCTGCTTGACACTCTGGACTCCGAGTGTGCTGTCAGGGTGGGGAGGGTTTGTGGATCTGAAAATCAGCACACCTTGAGCCAGCTACTCCCCAAGCTTTGGGCCCTCAGATCCACAGCTTTGGGCAGACATCCTTTGCTGCGTTGTATTTATAGTGCAGACGGGCGGCCACCAAATACCTCTTGATCTCGACCACCCACTACCTCTGCCAAGGATGTTGTAGTGACGTTAAACGAAGGCTTGATGTCAGCTGTATATTGACGGCCTACCTCACATCCGTTCCGTTCTGAGAGTTGTGCCAAAACACTCTGTGCTTGTTCCTGTGTTGTGTGCTGTTCCTGGCCGTCTTTGTACCAGCGGCATCTCTGAGATATCCTCTAGTTTTTTGAAAATATGTTGTAGATCAGATCGGTTGCACGGAAGCTTCTGCCGGCGTGGATGCTCAATGGCGTGCTGTTCAAACTGAATAATTTCTGACCATGAGCGACAAAAGCCACAGGCGAAAGAGTTCAGGACTGTATGACTAGACGTTGGAGCTGCAGCTTCTTAGGCGTCTTGGTGGTGTCGTTCGTCGACATACTGACTCTCTACTGCATCCAGTCCATGACCTGATCTGTTTGCCAGGGCTCCTAGCGTTTAGCAGCCACTGCAGGATTATGGGGAATGGGAAAGACTCATGTAAGCCGGAATAACTTTACAACACCAGCGCATGGATCCAAGACGGCAACAAACCAAGCAGAACTCCGGTCGAAGAGAAACACAAAGGCGATCAACCAACACACAAGCGATTTGCTTTGCGCCCTGCCCTCGCGTCGCTCTCATCAATCTTCGGTCTTCTACAACACGACAAATTGCGTGCCCCCTTACACAAGATTCCTCGGTTGACCCCACATTGGCAAAAGAGAGTGCGAAAGAGCATGGGCTCGATCGCGATGGATCCGCTTGCGACAAGCCGCCTTGCGCAGCTTGGGCCTCAAACGCTGTCAATCCGAGTACACAAACAGTATCAGTAACAGTTCCGCTTTTCAATAGACAAGCGGCATCTATGACGTCTTGCGTCATTTCGTTGAGGAGACCAGGGTGGTGCGGTGTAGCCACCAGGGGGGAACCTTCAGTGCGTAGCCGGGCTTGTGCAGCACCTCGATGCAGCTAGTTAGACGCGAAGCATGGCTGCAGAACTTGGAGACTGACGTCTGTTGATGGCTTTTCTTCTAGGTTGATCTGGGCTACTGTAGCTTGTCTGCAGCGGTGCCGCATTGTAGGGAGAGGCTCGGGCATTGGGATGCTTGGCTCACGAGTTCCAGGGCCAAACGATGGGAATCTGGGACTAGGAGCGGGCTGCTACGCTTTGCGGCTTTGCATGCTTGGCCCGAGCCCGTGGCTGCGGAGATACTCAGGAAAAAAGCGGACAAGCGACACACTGAAGAGGTCTGGCACAGATCCTTTGAGGCTTTGACAGCGAGGCTCTCCTTGCAGCTTCTTACGTCCAGGCTCAACTGGTCCATAAGGCTGGTGCACCTGGAGACAACGTCTTGTCCTGCGCTGCTCTGAATTTTCGGCAGTTGCCTGAGCCTGGCACTGCACCATGCTCTGCTGAGCCTTCTGCAGGTTCTGCTCCATCTCCTGCAGTCGCTGAGCTTTGAAAGCCCCCTGCTGGAAGGGAGCGACCCCCGCCTTGATCTGGTCATCTCTGCTTTGCACCCACTGGTGAACCAAATCCAAACAAAACACGAGGTGGAGCATGCCTCCCAGGACCTCACAGGCCATATGGGGAAACCGCTGACATCTGCAGTGTGTTGTGTGCTTATGTAATTCACAGAATGGCACCTCCGGATTCTTAGCATACATCGCCGCATGCTCCACGGTGCTCTCCTTCGCAAACGCGGTCGCAATTCGGAAGATTCGACTTCCAAAGCTGGAGTTCGGTGCCTGGCCTGCACCTCGCGGAAGTCAAGGGCCAGGCGCTGCTCCGCCTCCTGCGGCTGCAGAGCCCAGAGCCCCCACCTCTTAGTCTTTCCCTCTCTCTGCCCTCTGTTTCACCTTCAGAGACTGCTGCAGCGCTCTGAGCCCTTCTTGTCCATAAGCCGCCCGGGCCCTGGCAAGCGAGGAATCGAGCTTCGAAACCCGAAGTGACGGCGCCCGCGCCTGCCGCTGGCCAGGACTTGCAGCGCAGACTCAAGTCGCAGCCTGCTCGCAAGCACTCAGATAATGACGAGCTTCCGTGTCAAAGCACAAAGCCGTCTCCTGAGATTCCGTGGCGTCTCACATTCAGAGCTTGGGCTCATCGACTCCCCGCTGTGCAGCTGGGCCCACGCTACACCCGCTTACGAGGCAATGCCCTCTTTGCTGAGTTCTCATAGTGCCCCGAAGCTCAGCGCACGGCTTAGAGAAACCAGCACATGAGTGAAGAACTCATCGATGCACATGGTTCATCTCTGTGTGTGGATGGCCACATGAGACCATGCACGAGATCGCTCGAGCACATTCTGCTTCAGCCAGGAAATCGCAAACGCAATCGCGGTTGACTGCATGATGACGCAATCATGCAAAGCTACTAGATCGGTCGCACTCCTTGCGCACAAGGTCCTGCCAGGTACAAGAGACAAAAGGCAATGTCTATGGAGGACGACCCAATCCTCACGGCAGGAGAGGATCTGTCCCAGCTTCACATAGGTAGGGCCAAGTCTCACCAGTTCCTGCCGGGAGCGGAAGCGACAAGGCGAGCTCGCAAGGAGCCTAAAGGGGCGATAACATGGGCCGCTATTCACCGCTGCTGCTGCTGCTGCCAGGCGACGAAACTGTTTAAACCGTATAGCGTTCTTTTGCCACTGTGTGCTCTGCAAGCTCTGAACCAAACGGTTAAACATGGCAGCAGCACTGTCACGGCTCTCTTGCCGGCTTTGGTGTGGATGGCAGACCTCATCGAAGCGAAATGACATCGTCCAGCTAACGTCTTCTCTGAAACACACACACACACACACACACGCACGCACGCACGCACGCACGCACGCACGCACGCACGCACNTCTCTGAAACACACACACACACACACACACGCACGCACGCACGCACGCACGCACGCACGCACGCACGCACGCACACACAACAGGATCGAGTACAGAAGCCACAAAGTGTGCTCAGGTGGAGGCTTCTTTGCTTCGTCCTGGTATGAAACAGTCCATGCATCTCCAAGCATCTCCGAACTTTGCCGGTGCTTTGACGTAGCGCGAACAAGCAACAAGCAGTATGTCACGAAAATGTCTTGAGCCGAGCTCCCCGTCCGTCGAACTGGGGAGCTGGCGCGCGTGAACTTCGCGCGCAGGGCAATGAGGCCCACCCGCGCCGCCCCCGCCATGAGGGACATGAAGCGAGCATTCGGCCTCCCATAGCCAGGCCAACAGCTGGCAGAAAAGGATTCCCTTGCACTTCCAGGTTCGAGAGGAGATGCAACCTGCTATGTGCTGCTGCCTCTTCGCGAAGCTTGCCCATCTCTCCTGCATCTCGTCACCTGTTGCCCAGAAGGACAGAACCGACATCTACATCTACATAGGCGGCTCGGCGCCGGACCGCTTCCGACCTCTTGCTTGTAGCCACGCAGCACCATGAACGTGCTGAACCTGAAGAAACTCCCTCTCCCTCGTCCAACTCTGGCGTGTAGACATTGTAGACGGATTCAGCAACTCCAACAGTCGAGATGCATCATGGTCGGCTAAGTAGGCTTTCTAATTCCAAGAAGGGCAAACTTTTACACACGAGGCTGGATAGCGACCTCGATCAGCTTCATTGCCGACTGTACCGCTGAACATGGCACCAACGCAGACGAGATCCGGCTAAGCCGACTGCAGCATTAACGCGCTGGGAACTCCGAGCATCACCTTGAGCACGGTGCCTGCCTGTCCGAGTGGTGCGAATTCAACAACTGTCCTTCTCGATTCAAAAGCCATCCGCAATCACCTCTCGAGCCGTGCGTGCCGGGCGAGCCTGTTCAGCAATCTTATGATGCAGCATCGCTCGCTTGTCACGCAACATGCCCACAGTGCCATGAGTGGCATGCAGACATCTACTAACTTTTGCAGAAGCGTCTATGACGAATCGACCTATGCTGAAGCCACAAACGCATGCAGTTTCTCAATTGCAGAGGCACGGGCGGGAGTATGAGTTTCCCACTGCCCGACCAGTACCGACTGTCCTCAGCATGCCAGCCGGCCACCAGACTCTCACTGCGCTCTGCCGCACTTCGTGGATGCAATCAATCAAAACAAGCAAGGGGCCTGCGCTGTAGGCAGGAGCCGGAGACATCGAATGCGCACGCGGCGGCACCGACTTGGCCTCTATAGAAACTTCACCAACTGCTCCTCTAAAAGCCGGAAGTCGCCGCTTCCGCTCCACCGTCAGAGGCACTCAGGCAAGTCCACTCAGGACGCAACAGGGGCAGGCATCATGAATGTTTCTACCTGAACCACGGCAAGGCAAGAACATGTGCCCCTCCCAACCCAACGGCAACGCCAAAGTGTAAAGCATCTACTGGGGCCGTGGCATGTTTTACACACTGAGCTAGCATCACAACGGCAGCAGCCAATGTCAGCAGACCTGAGGCTTGGAGGCAACTCCAAACTCGCCACATGTACGCTCGGCCATACAGAAAGAGTTGGCTGCAGTTGCTTTGACTGCGCTGGCCTGCTCTGCGACGGCCATGACTGGGACCTTGTATCCGGCACGTCAACACGTTACTTGCAGATCTTGCAACAGGTGGATATTCAGGACTTACTTGCATATACACACACATATACCTACAAAATGTACGTTGCTCAACATATCGATACATGACGCGAGAGAGAGGTAGAGAGCAAGTAGAGAATAATGCAAATGGACGCATTCACGCATGTATGTCTGCATGTATGCATGTACGTATGCAAGTCTGCATATGCATTGCTGTATGCACGTGGTCAAGTGTACATGTACACACGCTGGCAGGCATGAATTCCGTGTTCGGCTGCCTCACTAAATCATTGGAAGCCGATCCTTGATCTCCTAATTTCCCTGGTACATGTATAATATAGTTTTTATATAGTATATTTCTATATAGCTATAATATTCAGCTATAGTATAAAATACAGGTGAAGCGAAACGGCTTGGTCGGGTGCGAGGCGCCTCGCCTCCGAGCATGGCCTCCTGGCTTATACTTTTCCATAACAAAAAGCAGACATGAAAAGTCAGAAGGGCGCTCGGGTTCCTTGTGGTGCCGGCTCCGCTGCTTAGAGCTTGGTATTCGGGATTTTTGCATGTTCGAGGGTGGAGGGCGGGTTCTGGATAGTAAGCAAATGCCTTTATGAGACACATTCTGCAGGAAGTCAAGAAGTGCCCTGCACATCGTGAACTTAAGACTCAGCGACGAGGCTCATGGTGTTGTCATGGGAGTCAAAACTTCGAAATACTTGCACACGAAGACACCATTTCGAACGGTCGGGTCCTGCGCCACCCTGGGATCAATTTCTATTGCACTGGAAAACTGGCTACTTGAGCCGAGCACAGCAATAGAAAAGACAAACGACCACCGAACGACACGGAGGATCCTTCATGCCACTCATGATTTCTTACCGTTGGCAGAAGGCTTGCCCACTTTGGGCTCAGTGGGCTGGATCATGAGGCAGTTCAACATGGATCGAATGACCATCCCAAAGCATACGACAAGGGGTGTTACTTTCCTTGAAGGTTCCGGCAGTAGATTCAGCACAAGCTCACAGTCACAGACAGTCACAGATGCAACTTTTTGCTGGACTGCGCCAGCTTACACCAACGTTGCTACTTCTACCACCAAGCCCAAAGCAAACTGCTAATTGCAACTGCAACGATTTCTCTACATGTGCTACAACTATTCCTAACGATGTGCGCTGCTACACAGGAACCCGAAAAGAACCCTTGAAGCAAAACAAGCCCTGCATAGAAGGAGGCTCCCAGCTTCACGTGGTTTTCGCCATACGCAAAGTGGACAAACCCTCCCCAACCTGATTCTTTGCAGGACTACCTTTTGCGGATGCTGGCTGGACTTCAAGCTGCACAGAGACGATGAGAGGCTGAGCGAGTGCTCTCACAAAGATCGGTGCAGGGCATTGGTGGAATGCCCTGTTGCCAAAGAGGCAGTGCTTTAACCGCTACTGCAGTGCTGTCTTGGACGAGCACGGCACATTGCTATATGCTTTATCTGATGCTCCTGCCGCCTACGTAGGATCTGCTGCATGTACGTCTGCCATTAGAAGACTGTCTCTTTCTGCGGATACATACAAAGGGCTCACATGGAATCTCCAGTCAGATCGACGAAGTGCCCTCTTACTTGGAATCCAACTTGAACCTGAGTTTCCGATAGTGAGTTGGCACCAATCGCAAGCAAAAAGCGAGCGCTCTTGAGGTTCTCACACATCGAGGAGGATCTGCTCGCTGGATAAATCCCACATCACCGGGCACTTCCCACCGAAACACCTTTGGCTGGAAAAGGTCAATCAGGTGGGAACAACTACCGGCCTGCGCACGTCTCTGACGTTGAGCTAGATGCATGAGGCCGGGCATGTCCGGATTGCTCTGGCAGGTGAATATCCTCGGTGCAGATCTCAAGTCAGCAGCACTTGCAGTTAACCCTGACGGATTTCGACAACGACGACCCTGACTTGACGACGACGACGAGGATGACAGGACGAGGACGACGACGACGGCACTGATGACCACGAGCAAAGCAGCAACAGAAACATCTGCCGCTACTATTCTCTCGGTGGCCTGCCAAAGTGAAGTGATGAACGGCAACTCCCGCAAGCTCCACAGAGCTGTCGTGTCAACGACATGTCGAGAAGGACACTTCAATTAACGGTGACGCAGCCAAGAAACACCAACACAGGCAGCAAAAGCGCGTGTGCCAGCACCAGCAGCTGGCAGTCTCTGCGACAGCGAGAATTACAGCTACTTGCACGACCGCGGCCGCAACCGCTGCCACCACCAGCAGAAGCACCAACACCAGCACCGGCACGCAGGCCGTCTTACTCTTGTGCGACACAGCTCACATTTTCTACAGCACCGCACCATGCTGCAGTTTCTGTGGCAGTTGGGGCCTCCAACTGAGGCTCGAGCGGGCCCGCGTGCAAGTTCTTGCTCAGAACCATTTGCGGGCCAGAGCCTGCGATGTTCCACACCTGAGATGTCTGTAGAACGACGACAATGGGAGATGCTTAGGAGCCAATTCAAATCCATCGTTTCAATCGTCCCCTTTCCGTGCCTTGGCATGGCCGTCAAGACCCGCGGTGACCAGGAGGCCAGATGCGGGTGCATCCTGGCACTCTGAGGTCTACGAAGCACTGTGAAGCCACAGTATGAAGATCTCTGAGTCCGCCATGTCATCAAGAAGTAGTGGGGCAGTCAGGAAGTTCGGAAAATGTGTCGAACAACAGCACTGGCGTTAAAGCCGCCAGCTGCGAACCAAGCAAAACGTCTCATTCAACATGTCCGAAAACTTGCAAAACCCCGAACCTGACTGTAGCAAATCTCGAACATACCCAGAGGTCAAAGCCCTATACCGTATACCCGAAGGAATCCGGTCGCAGCATTTCGTCATGATCAAGAGTAGCCTTGCGTTCTGCGGTCCAGGAGGAGTATCCGATTCCACTGGAAGCCCATCCATCACCCCCAGTTGCTGCAGGAGTTGCCCCCTATTCCCCAAACCAGCCGAGGGAATCAGGAACCTTAGAGGAGTCTCGGGTCTGCCCTGCAGAGCCTCCGAAATGGCGGGGTAGTTACGGGTAGTTCAGTACTGAACACTAGTAGATCCGTACAGAATTCGTCCTTCTTCAAGTTCAAAGCAACACTATTTCCCAGACCAAAATACAGACGCTGGCCATTCTCGCCAAGAGCTTCTGCCAACATCTTGGGGCTTAGAATTTAGAACATATTGAATAATTTGAAGCCTCAGAACACCCAACCCTGCCATGTCGTCATAGGAGATGACACCCACTGAACAAGCACCCAGACAGATTGTTTGCTGTGAGCAAAGATGAAAGGGTCCTGGATGCTCGTGCAAGCCACATCATGCGCCATCAAAGTCCACAGCACCTGGTCCTTGGCCTCACACGGATCGTCAAGGGGCTGAAAGCTCACAAACACCACCGACACCGAGTTTCAGAGCGCCTTGGAGGCGATCTTCCGCACATCGTAGCAGCAAACTCCTCAGGACCCACGAACTGTGAAGCCCAAACCATACGACCCCAACCCTATAAACCCGGTCTGAGTCTGAGCCCTCAGAAAACCGGGACCACCTCCGCTGTCTGTGCTCGCGAGACACTGGAAAGGCTGGTGCCTCGGATCTTCAGCTGTCAACGGATTTGAAGTCTTCCCGAAAGCGCCCGAGGCGAGGGCCGACTCCAAATGGCGCACTCTGCTTCTCCCGACAGCGAAGCCAGGGCAGCCTGCAAAAGGAAAAATACATCCAGCAAGTACTTCAACTGCTTCGGACGGCACCTGCTTCGGTTGGCGAACATCCAACAGGCCCAGCTGCCGGTCAAAGGCTGCAGTGAGAAGCACGGCTTGCTCGGTTGGATGCCACCTTCGCTTCCGAGGCGCTAGCCATGCGCATGCGGTGCACCCGTGATCTGACACCGGCCTCACGCATTGCACCTGCGACAAAGACTGACGGTGAGTGTGGGTGAAGTTTACGATTTTTCGCTCAGAAGCGTCACCTTGTCGGAGTGATGCTCGAAAGTATGCGCGCAAGAACCATCAGTGATATCCCACACCTGTGGCACACGCAAAGAGATGCCTAAAGCACTCTTTGGACACGTCTCTGGTGTTGAACTGGCCTTGAGCGTTTCATCAGCTGATCCACTCGCAAGTACCTCTATGCGCAGTCTATCATGCGTGTGTGACACGATTGCATCACTTCGCAGCCCCCCCCCTTCCCCCCTGTTTTGCTGCCCAGCCACAGAGGGGTTGAAAGCACTGGCATGCAAGCATAGTACCTTATGCAGCACAAACGGCAAACGAGCCCTTCTTAGGTCTTGTGTGGAGTCTACACCACAAGTGCTAAGGCAGCGTGCTGGCCCGTCATGTGCCTACCAAGTAAACTCTCAGTAGGCAACAAAGGGTGGCAGGCTAGGTCGCTACCGCTACCGACAGCCTTCACCTCATTCGGCCCCAAGGGCTTCTTCTTTCTTTTTGCCTTTCCCTTGGCTTTGGCGGGCTTGCGTGCAGCACCCAAGACCTGGGCGGGACGTCGGCTTTACGTGGCATGTGGACTTGATGTAATTAAGCCGCTTGCTTGAGCAGGTTCCAGAGGGTCCATCTCTTCCAAGTTCCAAAGCCTCAGATTCGAAAGATCTCGATTCTGCAAGTCGGTTGGAAAACTGTTTCGGCGCTCACACTCGGACCATCCGAATCCAGGCGAGGCATGTGGTTCGGAGTCTGTTGAGTGAAACGCATCTAAGGGGGAGCTTCGCTTCAGTATAAATTCTTTTTTCAGGGCATTCCATTCAGATCATGTCAAGCGGCTGGATAGAGTGATCAATCGAACCCACAGCAGCATAGCAGCCGCTGTCGCTTGAGGACGTTCGTCCCATCCACTCCACGCACAGCGGATAAGCTGCAAGACCAATTTCATGGTGCACGTACATGTTCACCTCATCCTCCTCGAAGACATAGAGCTCGAGGGTGCAGCAGTCTTCCTTCCGCTTGGGCTGCGTATGCTTGCTCGCTCTTGTCTATTGATGTGTCTCATGCATGGCACATGGCCTCGCAAGAAGCTGCGACGAACACATGGTCATCCTGCCGAATCTCCACATCACCTGCAGACAAACACGACAGGGGCTGGCAGGGACTACCTCTGACTGCTGGCACTGCTCAGGGCCGTCAACAGCTCGGGGTTTCCGTCTCCATGGATGCAGCAAGATAATTAAGCTGCTACGGCTAGACTTTATGCCGGATTCTGCATGCAACCAATGGTTATCGTGAGGGCGGGGGATGCCGACTTGCATAGACCTAGCCGCTAGCCAACTGTTCAAATGGAAAGCGCTCTAGCTTGCAAGAGGTCAGTGCCGCGGCAAGCAGCCGCCCTTTCCTCCCCTTCCCTCTGGCCTTCTGAATCGGAATCCGAGTCTGGATTTCCAGTCATGTGTGGGTCCTTCTCTCGTGCCAATTCGCCATCGGCATCGAGAACCGAGAAGAACTGCATGCCTCAATGGGAATGAACCGAGCCACTGCTCAAAAGCAAGCACATACCCTGCTTACATTCTGCCGCCTTCATCGGCGTCGTTGTCGTAGTTCTCCATATCGAACTCCTGAGGATCAGTCTTTGGTTCAAGAAAGGTACTCCAGCGAAACTGCGACAGATGCCTCCAAGCCGGGAATGGATCCCCCAGCAACCGAGTGGTTCACATCGGCTGCCTCCCTCATCGCATCATCATCCTCCTGGCGTGCGGTGCAAACCAGCCGTTGACCAGCTGCATCAACAATGTCGATGTAGGGCATGACCGGCATGATGCGAGTGTGAAATGCCACATGAAATCCAAACGTCCACGGCCTCTTCGTGCTGGGCTCCGACGAGGCGTCCGCTGCAGCTGCCACGCGGCAACCAGGACACACAGGTCACTGCAGTCTTCTCCATTGCGGTGTTGAGTAGCTACAAGTGACTACGAAGGGATACTCAGCACTGGTGACTGCAACAAGTCCAGCGTTTGCCCTTAGGGTTGAGGGGAGCTTAAGGGTGGCTGGTGTCTGAGTGGGACTGGGGCCTCCAGAATCCTCCAGATTATCCTGATCGCTGACAGTGCTGGTGAGGGCTGCCAGCTAAAGCCATTAAAGCCATTTGGTGGCAAGACATGGATCCGACTAGCAGTATCATCATCTAGCGGGTTCTGGAAAGGTGCCTCGGCGTTCTACTCTGTGCAGCTTGAGGCAATCCAGCACCAACATGAAGACCGAGCGAAAGGAAGCGATCCGCCAGCTTGGGCAAAGTGACGCTGAATGACTGCGAGGCCTCAACACGCAAAGCAAAACACTGCCTGAGCCTGATGCTTTTGGCAACCATTGATCTGCTGGCACAGGGCTCCAAGAATTGCTTTACAGGGAACTCAAGAAACTCTGTCGGTTCCCAAAATTACAAAGTCGCTGTTCGCCTGCTTTTTGGCAATAGCAGTTGCTATGTGGTTAAAGGGGCCAAGCTTCGGATTCGCTTCGTTGTCTATATGCTGTTGCCAGGGCAGACAAAGCGTCTATACCGACCTTCGCTGGCGCCAGCGGTGGCCGGGCAAAAGGCTTTCAAACATACCCCTGCAAGACTTGCTTCAAGCAGTCTGCTAGGCTCTGAATAAGGTCTAAACAAAAACCTCCTCTCAAACGAATTCGAAATACAATGCTTGCCAAGCAGCACTGACGTCCTGCAACATGTGAGTCTTGCGAAATTCCGTTCGGAAGCGGCGGTCTGTTTCTGTGGTAGGTCGGTGGAGCACAGAGGCGGAGCAATCCAAGCTTACAAACTACAAATAAGAGAGCGATAGGCGATACTGATGGCTGGTTGGCAGTCCTCGTCAGTGCTTGAAGTACTCTTCAGGCGTTCCTGTGACATGGCAAAGTTATCTGTGTCAGCGCTTCTTGTCATCAAAAATGCATGGATGATGCTTCGTCCTCGATAAACTTCAGCTCAGCACGCTTCACATCCACGTACCTGGGGTCCCGGCACAGCAGTCAATGACAGGGAAGAGAGGCTGACCCACCAAAATCCACATGCTGCCGAGCAGCCATCTCACAAAGCGCTGGCCAAGCTTGGAAACCTGGCGAGCGTTACGCTGTTATACGCTGTTCACCCTTACCCGAACCAACGTAGCAAGAACTTTGTGCTGCCGGGGGACCAGATAGCTGTCAGCTTCGAAAGCTCGCAAGGCTTCATCCAAGGAGGCAGGCAGCGCTGCAGCGCCATCTGCCTGGCCAATACCACTGAAAAGGCGTCTGCAACCTCGAGGCTGAAATTGATCGAACACTCGCTTTAGAGCGTTCCTGAACCGGACCCTGGATCCCCGAAAACTTCGCGAACTTGCAAAAGTCCCGCTTTTTAGCCGAAAACTTGACGGGTTGTTGGGGATTGGAGGTGTAAACACGCCAGGATCGACCAGGGCTCTAAGTTATTATAGGGTCTTTCGTAGAAGCAATCCTGGGATCAACTTCCCATTGTTGTGGGTTTGTTCAAATTGAAAGAAGCCGACGCTGGAAACACTTCCGATCGATCGCCCCCGCAGCTAGTCGGCTCCACTGAGGAAAACAGCGTCGAACGTCTCCTCGGCGAGCCTTCGTCTGACGTTCTGGAGGCAAGTCCATGCCCTGCTGAAGCCCGTCCAAACCACTGGCGACAAGACCTGCGAGCACCTGCAGCTTGGCAACAATGAGTACAAACATCAATCGGGCCCACAATGACGATGCAAAGAAACCAACAAATCAACTGAGGTCAAAGCCAAATAAGGATTTGCTGCCGCGGAAGGCCTGATTTGCATGGTGCAGGCACAGCTCAGTCGAGCTTGATCCACCCATGCTAGGCTTCGGGCATTCGCAGCCTGAGTACCCAAGGCTCAGTCAAAACTGATCGCTTCTCAACGCCCCTGCACTTGTGCTATGTATAAAGATCCATAAGGCGAGCAGCTCCATGTAGCAGCTCCCTGGAGGGCCCCGGCGGTCAGCTTTGACTCGCACACAGGCCGTTCGATCGTCGAAACCCCAGTTCGCCACGGTGGGCGCCCAGTTGCCGTGACGGCAGTAACAGGGCGGCGTAGGCGAGCAAAGGGCTTCCTGCATGGCCCTAATTCCCGTTCCCCAACACTTCCTCTGTGCTTGGCCCCGTCCAAGATGCCCCCTAGCTCGCTCCGCCCAGAAAAAGCATTAGCCAAGAGTCCAATGCTGGGGCGTGGGCCAGAATGCCTGCCTTGGTGCAAACTTCGGCAAAAACACCCTATTTAAGGAAAAACACATCTAGAAAACACCAAACAGCTTAGTGGCTTAGTGCGCAGTTAGATTATTTCAGGTGAGGTTTGCCGCCTTGGACCTCCAATCACTAAAGCTTGCGGGTTCTAGCTTCCCGCAAAACAAGACACAGGCGCTTTCCGTACCATCAGACAAGATACCAGAAAGGATCGTGCCGCCGGCGACAACCCTTTCGCGTCTTCAGAGGAGTGGAAAGCATTCAGCTTCCCCGAGGTGACCCTGGAAACGACGTCCTCATGTCAATGCTCGAATCTTGTTTACAAGCACTGCCACTGACGCAACTGTGTCTTCTCTGCGTTCTTCTTCTGCAAAAGAGGTGCCTTTGGATCGCCGCCTCTGACACCGCCAGGCATCCAGATTGAGAAGTTCATGTGTCCACCATTCCCGACTCCACTGACCTCTGCCAGACCGATTTTCTACAGCACAGTTTTGCTGGCGGGAGTGCAAAGAGTGCAAAGTGCGCCACTCCGAAAGGTTTCGCCATGAACGTCGCACGAAGGCCGAGGTCTTGGGCCATCCTCAGTCTCAGCCAACACAGGCAACATCTGCTGCACAAGACTAAGCTGGGGCTTCCGCACACTTGTCACATACTTATCGGGGTGTGAGTGACTGCGAGTGCTCGCGAAAACATGATCCGAGTCAAGTTGCTCTTTTGTCCCCGTTCGGAAGGTAGCAGTCATGTCGGGGGCCTCAATGCCAAACTTTGGTGCGAACGTGATCTCGAGCTGGCCTTTGCCATATTCGGTGTTCCTCCGCTGCTGATGGGTGAGCCATACATCCGGCTAGAGCTCTAGAGCTCGAACAGCCGGGCGAAATTAAAAACCCTGTCAGGGTTTGGGCATCAGTCAGGCAAGAGGCATCGTGAGGATATCCACCCCCACGGAGTCCATGTGCCTTTCCAAATCGTAGCAGAAATCGATGGCTTTGCATGACCTTAGGGATGCTGTCAGACAACAGAAACGAAAGGAGACACAAACAAAGACGTGAACATGTTGTGCACCTCACCTCTCTGAGAACAACTCTTTTTCGACACAGCTTTGAGTTGAGTGGCTGGAGAGTAGTGAAGATTTCAGGACCGTTGAACATCGGTTCCCAGACTTCGCCGGATCCATCTTTGCCTAAGCAGTCGCCCAGGAGACTTGTGAAAGAAACACCTAGCATAGAATGCTATCAAAGTGCACTTAGCCATGACGAACTCGAGCTCGCCGCCTACGCAAATGGACAGCTTCGCTTGATGCAAGCGTTCATCGCAATTGTCAATCGGTCAGACGACATGTTGCCTGCCAGGAGCTCATAGCCTTTGCCGTCAAAGCTTTTCAGTTCGGCCAGCATTCGGCCGCAAAGGGAGCGCGGCCCCAGCTTCATGCCCTCCATTTCGCAGTAAACGCGCTTCACGACTATGTTTTTCGATGGCCGGCATGCCCACGGCAGAACCTGCATCCAGCAAGGCGACATGCATCAGCAAAACTGTTCAACAGCCACTGCGGCACGCATCACACCTGTTCAGTCGACCAATCTGGGACGAGCTTGGCATTTGGGCAGCCGGCAGCAGCTATTTCATCTGGGAGCAACATCACCTCCTGACATGGGTCACGAATATGGATAAAAATTCACATCTTATATCACATGACCCCCAACGGGCAAGAAATGAAGGAGCGGCGTGGTTCATTCGGTCCTGGTTTGCTCCATATGCTAGTGCACCAGAGTACATGTAAACCTTGACGTCTCTGTGGCGAGCCGGTACGACCTTTGAAAGTGCCTCAGCGGCGCTTTACGTCGCACATGCATGGGATGTGAAATGCAAGCAGAACTGGAAATCAAAACACCCAGCCTTGCAGTGAAAGTCAACGACTTCAAATCGAATGTATTCTCTCTCGCGCGCGGAACTCGCATCTTTCTCTCGACCTGCTAGCTGACAGACACCTTTGCGATGCGTGCAAACATGCACTCATGCTCAGCATTGTCGAGCTGCCTCCGCCGGAGCTCACCATATCCTGGCTCGCACCACCATTCGGCAGTCGCGCTGATTCGGCACGCGGGGCCTGAGCTTCTAAGAATCGCAATGTCGATTCCGACACTCCATCTACAGCCGTGTTGCCTGTGGAGAAGCTGCCATGGCGGAGCAGAAATCTACAGACCCTTGTGAAGGAAGTGTTGTTGGAGCTGCCTTGGCAAAAACTACTGGACTGGTGTAGAACAAATAATGTTGGCTCGCATTGCCCTTTCTTGGAATGCAAAGCTGCGCGTGGCTTCGAGCTGCACGCATTTTCCGGCCGTCCCGCCCCCCCCCCCCAAACAAACTTGTGCTTTTCCNCGCGAAACGGCACGAGCAACCAACGGGTTCAGGCGTGCAAACATCAGGCCTCTTTCTCGTCAGTGTGAGCTGCTGCCTGCACACATGCCCACATGTAGTGGGCATCCACATCACAAACTTGTGCTTTTCCAAGCGTGCAAAGTTGCAAATGAATCTGCTCAATCTTTCCGGCCAGTGAAACTCCGTCACAAGTCGCCACGGTTGCGCTCAACCGATGCGGCCAATGTGTCAAGGAGATGACCTGCTGCTATTGGTGACAGAAGCTTGGCTGAAAGAAACCAAGCCAGCAAGCTAGGGCCAACACGCAACTGTGGGGCACGTGATGAGCCAGCAGGTTGACGCAAAATCTCGAAGTCAGAAATTTGATGTGGAGCAGGCTTTCTGATCTTCGCTGAGCACGGGTCAGACATGCACTGCGATACCGAAGCATTGAGCAGCGGCTGGCCTGTGGCAGTTTCAAGGACATGTCCAGCTTTGCGCAAGCTCTGTCTTGAGGCTGCTGGCGCCAGATCTCCAAGGCGGCGAAAGCAAAGACCATGGTCGCACAACCCTGCCTCGGAAAGCGCGCAAGTCAGCCACTCAAATGGGAACCCATGCGCCAGGGCTCTCGCTCGTCGAACTCAGGCATCCGCAGAAGCGCCTACATCATCAGGAGAACACTCCCTGCCGAGGACACCAAGCTGAGTGGGGCACGGCGGAAGATGCAGCGGACATCGATGCCTGGAATCAGCTGAGCTACGAGTAACTGTGGATACATATGACGAAGGCACACATCAGATCATGTCATGGTGCACACACACACACCTTTGCTTGGCACCTCGTCGCGATGCAGGAGTGTAGCAAGAGCTCGGGCTGTGTTGGAGATAGCCTGCGCAGCATCGCAACACATGACTGACCACGAGGTCTACAGGCTAGGCTTCTGTTCCCCTGCCGCCCTTGCCTGCGTGTCACCCTCATGGATTCGGATCTGCCTTCCAAGACATGTACGTCACGTAGGAAAGAGTGCTTGAAAGAAACAAATTCTGCACTCCAGAGCCTCCGTGCGCCGAGCACTTTCATGAATGGCACACTTACCAGCATGGGCACCGCGAGAGTTCAGGCGCTGTTGGCCGGATCTCGGGCTGTGTACCTGCCCGAAGAATTCTAGCTGCTAGCTTCAAAAGCTTCACATAATGTGCCCCTTTGCTGGCCAAGCAATTGCAGTACATTGCAGTACCTGGCCTGGCTACCTTGCGCGAAGCTTGTGTCCTCTTACGAACAACATGCAGTTGAAGGTTGAAGGTCGCTGCTTCTCGGGCCATCGAGCTTGACAATGACTGGTGCCAGAACACTCCGTGTAGAAGCCCTGTGCCACAAACCCTGCAGGTAAGAAGCTCCGGAGGCCTGAACGGAAGACGAGAGACTGACTAAACGGACCCGCTGCTGTCCTGATGGCATCCGTCAGAGGCTGGCAGCACAGCCCTGGCTTGGCAAAGGCCTGCCCTGTGTTGACGAGCTCCTGACATTGCCAGGAAGGAGCTTTTCGTGGCTTTGCCTTTTTGTCACGGACGGCCTGAACGTCACAGTGAACTACCTGTCCGCGATATCTCTCACACACACTGACTTCGTGAGCTTCCCGGCCTTCTTTTGCAATTGTCCGCAGACTGCGAGCATCAGGGCCTGGTCTCTCAGGTTCATGACTCCAAGCCTGAGGCCATGGTCCAATGGTGCAGGAAGGCCACCCCCAACACTCGTCACTCGTGAATAAGATGATAAGAACCCGGCTCCTGCGCCGTGTTTGATGGTTGCTGCCTTTCATCGTGCGCATGACTCAAGTGTTACGAGGCGACCTGCAAACCAGACCGAGTGAGCGTCTACTGCACACTGGAAAGCTACAAGCTGGAGCCGCTTAGCTTCACTTGCACAAGGGCCGCTAGCGAATGGCGGTTCTGCTGAGCATCTAGCAAGTTTCGGAGCACTTCTGAGATCTTCTGAGTTTGATGTGCGATTGAACTTGCATCGGCCTTCCGACAGCTCGGCGGAAGGAACGCGAAGGCCTACCTCCCGCCTTCTGCACCACTTCGGGCTCCCAAAAACTCTCTGGCGGTGCAGCGCGAATCAAGTTTTTGAACACGTTCAGCACACTTGAGCTTTCCAGCTTGTATGACTTCTAGGAGACCTTCCAACCCAACATTGAAATTGAAGCATCTGAACGGACGACTCAGTCTCTTGAGCTGCTGGGAGCACTGTCGCAACTTCGATTCACTGTTCACACAAGTCTTCAAAGGTGTTCCTTGCATTTCATGCCGGAGACAGCAGCAGGAAGTTCAATTGGCCTGGCATGCAGTCAAGGTGCGGCCCAGGATGCACAACCTGCAGGAATTGTACCGAAAGGGTAGAATATATTAGTCCGGACCGCACCTGCCGCATCGCCTCTCATGATATAGCTCCAGTCGATGGCATGCCTCAGCTTAAGCTCTCGACACCCATCGCGAAGACAGCCATCACAACGAGTTTAAAAATGTGTAGATCTCCGCACGCGCGCACATGGATCCTATTTTGTCGAAAACCGGCACACGGCTCTGGCAATCCTAGGCCTGCCTGTATCCTCAGGCAAAGACAAGGCAGCTCGCAAACGGCCAATGCTCGTGCCGTGTTTGACCTACCGAATGCTAGCAGCGCAGCAGGCTCTGCCATAACGCTGCTCTCTGCCCGACAGCTACTTAGATCCGGACATGTTCTGGGGATCCAGGTCTTGCTAGCGGCGGACTGAAGCGACCTCTGAAAGCTCTGCCTGATACTGTCGTAACATGGCGGGCTGTCTTAGCTCAATGCAGATGTGGCATTCCAGGTCGGTTCGTGCTGCACGGCCAAGACCGCCGAAGCCCAAGCACCGTTGGACAAGTGCTGCGGGGACCTGGCATGCTCCATGCATCAATCCGGATTTGCAACCTCTCCCTGCGGCATAGTCCCCGCGAGAATGTTCTTGGGATCCCGACGCTGGAGGCATCTCTGCCTCTGCCATCCAACCCAAGAGGAGCACCGAATCAAACGATGCTGCACCTCTCCAGTTAGCGCTGTGGGAGCCGCGATAATGTGAAGCACCTGGGAGTCTTCTGAACCCACAGGAACAAGTCAGATAGAGCTTGTTTGTCCTCAGTCACTTCTTGTCACCAAACCTGAGGCTGTCGCATCCGTCACTAGCTTCTGGAAGCTTTGTCATTACACGACCTGCATCCCATCTTGTGCAGACTCTGCCCAGCGAGGGCTCCAGTGGGTCCGTAAGTGCATGCTGCGGGTTCTGAAGAGTAGTCAGGCTGAACTGCAGCAGACGGATCGAGCTCCGGGATTGGACATAGACTCAAAACACGTGCTACGTGCTCACTGCGTCCGGGCACCTCAGCACCGTCGGGTGACTTGGCGACACGGTGGAGCGCAGTGACCAGGTGCACAGCGCCGAACTGTGGCTACCGCCTGCGTACACTCCCTGAAGAGGAGCTGTCCCCGATAGGCCTGAAAGGAAGCTGCAACCAAAGTGCCGCTGACACCAGTCCAGAATATCTCCAGCACCTTTCGGAATGCCATCATCGACACTTCACTCTACGCTGTCAGTCCAATCGCGATATCTCGCCAAGGGGCTCTGCATTGACGCTAAAGCATCGTTGAGCCGACGTGACTGCCGCTGCTCTGGTGTCAGCCCATGCACACCTCAAGTCGCGACACCAGCGCAATGATCCGCAATGATGTGAAGCAGACGTGTCGCATGCCTTCTTGCTTCGGAAAGATCCCGCTTCACTTCGTCAGAAGCACAAGAAGTGCAAGAAAAGTGTGGCGTCCAGTCCTAGGCTCCAAGCTGCCTCGCAATGGCCTGGACCCTCCGGCATCCTGAAGACAAGATCCCCGCATTTCCGACTTGCGACTCTCAGCTTGCGAAGTCGTCCCATCACAATCGTCGAAGCACTTTGGGATAATGTTGGCTGAATGGACCTCCTCTTCTTCGTCGCTCATCTCAGGAAGCGCAGATCGGCAGAGGTTCTCGCCCCATGGCGAGCCATGCAGCCACCTGGGTGCCTGCTACTATGTATGTAGGCAACAGTTGCGAAAGCAAACGCTGGACGAGTTGTTGAGAGCAACCTCAGGCCTCAGGTGAATGCAGGTCCTACCCGAAAGGTACCCACCAGAACGACAGACATGATCGGGAACGCTCAACCGTATGCAGACTCTTTCCTTGATCGGTGCTGCTGATTGAATCACAGCTCATGCTCGACCGTCCTTGCACTGTACTGACCACTTGAAACTTTAAGAAGAGCAGGCCCCTGCATCCACTTTTGAGCTTCTCGCACCTGAGCCTCACGAAGTCTATGATGGCGCGTGCACGCGATGGGAACGAGAACTAAACGGCACATCCTGCAATCGCCACTGTTCCCAATACTGTCTTTGAGCCAGCACCTTGCTCAGATTTCTCTCTCTCTTTTCGACTTGCGGCTGTGTAACTTGGATGTATCGTAGGGCCGAAGGGTTTCATTGCAGGATGTTAGTTAGAAAGGTGAACCCGGGCCAGAAGCCTCACATCGAAGGCTACTGTCTGTTTTTCCGCAGCGAAGCCTGAAATCTCTTTGCCTCAGCCAGCACGCAGAATCTTTTGCATGCGGCAATGCTCCCCTAGTCGATGCGAAAGCCTTTCTGACCATCTGCCAGGACTGGAAGAAGGTGGATTGCTAGCCCGAAACAGAACCAAGTCTGGCCTCCTCCTCTGTCATGACCTGAAGGCCGGACGTCCGGTACAATCTCTGCTCACTGGCTCTTTCAAAGCGCTGAGGCATGTGCACCAGTCCTCTTTTCTGCCACCGTCACCTTCTCAAGCCTGTGCCAATTCTGAAAGAACCGACTCAAATTCTGGCCTGAACTGCTTGGGGAAAGGACAGCTTGTCGTGAAAATACCAGCCCATGACTCGTCATCTGCCGCAAAACAAGCTGTGATGCTGGCAATCTCTGAGGTGTGAGCATCTGGTGCTTTTGCTTCTTCTGCTCCTGTTCTCGTCCTTGCCACATGTTGCTTACATGTTACTGAGTTTCTGGAGAGAAGTTTGCCGGGAGCCGAACTTTCTCGCGCTTGGATTTTAGCTTTCAGAGCAAGGGCTTCCTCCGCGCGCATGACATTCCTTGCCTGCAGGGCGAGTCCCCTCGCTTTCGCATGGACGGCCCGACTCTGCAACGCCATCAGTCGGCTAATGGCAAGACTACTGCCTGCGGCTCCCCCTTAGCGTTCCGGACGATGGTGAAGCTGATCTAGGCACAAGAGCGACCCGGAAAATGCGCGGCGAGTCCAGGAAGAGAAGGTGCATATGGTATCGTGGAGCATCTCGAGGCTCCAACCAGCTCACCCACCTTCGCATCGCCCATTTGCCTTTGAACCCACACGCAGACGAAACACCCGGACATGCCGTGAACTCCCTCGTAGCTTCTGGGAACGGTGCCTGGAGTGCAGGTAGACGTCCTGAGCCAAAAGATCGCCCAATCCTACGTGCCCACTGCTTGTCCGCCCATGCCAATCTCCAAGTCGCAGACACGTCCATACCTAATCCGAGCGGCTTCACAATCCTGAGCTCTCCATGGGCAGTACCGTGCGGAAGTCTCCATCTTGTTGTGCCAGCTATACGGTGCCGCAGGTGCAACAAGTTCAGAAGCAGACTGTTGCTACAATGTGCGGTTGAGGTGCAATGAAGCCATATCCTCCACCGGAAGCGATTTCATAGAAGCCTTTGATCCGTCCTGAGAACCTCATGTCATTGAGCCGCCGTCACACCATAGATTCTGAAGAGGATACGACAAAACACACCCGCTCACTCCTCGCCTGTTCGGGTCGTTGTCAGGGTTGAGCGGGTCCTTGTTTGTGAAAGTGATGAAGATTAAGCAATGAAGCATCTTGAAGTTCGATTGAAGCATGTCCTCCTCCCTGACCTCTTCTTGAGGTTGACCGAAGTCGCCGAAGCCTGACTGCGACATCCTGTCAGCTGAATTTGCCGGGAGGAGCGGGCACGTCTTCCGGCGTTCGACAATTCACACGTGCATTTATTTATCCGAGCGGCATCTGCATCATCATCTGCTGTTGCATCATCTGGCCTTCTTCCACGGACAGCCACTCGCTGAAAGTAAGCGGCTGAAAAGCGAGCGAGCCTAGAAGCATCTGCTGTGCCATTCCAATCTCATTGACCTGAAGCTCTACGATCAGGCTGACTGCTCGGAGACACTCCTCAAGCTGGACTGCAGAAAAGGCGCAGGAGCCGGAGGCACAGCAAAAACGGACCTCGGATTTGCCCGGCCGATCGGCACCCAGAGAACAGGACTCTCATCACCAGAGCGCCGCGCCCCGGCCGATTAGGTGCAAAGGTCTCCTGACCACTCACGACTCATGACTCATATATGGCCTCATTCATATATATATATATATACATACATACATACATATATATATACAGAAGAGGAGGCTGTGGGGCCTGCGTTTTGGCAAACACAGGGTTTGTTTATAAACACGGCGTTTCGGTATACCATGCTTTCAGCATTTTGAGTTTGTTGGATTTGCTCGTTGTTTTTTATGTCTATTATATATATATGCATATATATATATATATCATTGTATATCCCTCAAAACAATCCCTGAAGAGAGATGAGCCGGACCGGACCGGACCGGCGGACCGGGCTCCGGCCTGGGGAGCCGAAGCCTGCAGTCCGGGAGCCGAAGGCGAAGCCATGCCCAAGGCCGGCGCCTGCCTGCGATCGGCGAAACTTGGAGGTTCCTGGGTAGTTATAAGTGGGGTCATAGGGGTTCCTTTTAGGGATCTATAGGGTTTGGGGTTTCGGCGCTCACACTCGGACAATCCAGGCGAGGCATATGGTTCGGAGTCTGCCAAAGTGAGACAATGCTAGGGGAATAGTCAGGACCAAAGCAACAGCGGTTCTGAGCAACACCTAAAGTAACTGTGCATGTTTGGACATCTTCCCTCCCAGGGTTCTACTTTCACAGCCAAATACAGCGAGTGGTATAACTACTAGAACCCTGTGGAGTGTTATGTTGCAGATCACTGTTGGGGTCAGGATAGGGATAGTAGTTAGGGCTATAAGGGATCAAGTTAGTCTAGCCACCAGGAATGGTAGCAGGTAGTTTTGTGATCTGTTTGTGGGCATCTCAAAGAGGTCCCTTTAAAGTAGATCCTAAAGTCCTAAAGACCCAATCTTGTCCAGCCATATTAAACTGTCCACTTCATATCTGCTCGGTGAAACTGCACCCCATTGCACATCAAAGATTCACAAATTAGTACATCGGATAAAGATATACAAAAGTCCAATTCAACAATTATTTCCGTGTGCAAAGTCATTAAGAGCTAGATGCCGGTCAGTGCAGACTAATTACTTCTTTGTTTCAGACCACCGATTAAGTTTGTACATGCATCTTCTCACCGGCTTTGTACATGCGTTCTCTTCGGCGAAACATCTTCACTTTGTCTTCCATGCAGCTTCAAGAACCACTCCGACTTCCCACCACGGACATGCAGGGTGTCTGCCTATTGCTGAATTCCATATTCCCGCTTGCCCTGTATCTGCTTCAACGCCCAGTACCATGCGAAGCTTTTCCCTTGCAGGGGATAATTGAGAAACCTTTTGCTGGTTCCCATACATGCAGAAGACAATTCCAATTGATTTTGAGCTTGTTCACCTCGAATTCAGGGCGCCATCTTCGCAGAGTGCAAAACTCTCCTTAAACTGTTATGCATGGCATAGCACATACATCAATAGGCCAGACATGATGCAGCATGCAATCTCGACGCCAAGCTTGAAAATAGTGCAGATCTTCACGCAGGTCGTATTCTCACAACTCAGTCATGCAGAATAAATTCTATCGTCCATTTCTGTGTATGCATCATGCAGTCCGTATCATGCTCCTCGTACTTGGTCCCATGCAGGCATCGTGCAGTACCTTTCCCAGAATAAATTCAACGTATTCCAGCTCGTCGTGCAGTCAGTGTCGTCCTCGTCATTCTTAATTCCTTGCAGATCTTGCAGATGTTCGCCGGTCTTGCATAAATTCTTTACTCTTTGCAGATGTCACATACCAGCCAGACATAGCCCGAGTAAGCCAGCGTCATCTCCCAGAGTATTCAAACAAATATGTTTCGGGCCGCCAGAGCCCCCATTGCAAAAGCAGCAGTGGCCATCATACTCCAGCGAGGTCGCGGGTTAGGGAGTTAAGACAGTGAGATATGATCACTACGGGTAGCTAAAACATGATAACATAAGGAAGAGCAGAAGAGAATGGCAAGGAGGGAGTAAGGGATTTAGCAACAAAGACATATACGTTATTGTTGGAGCAGCTCAAGCTGGGAGGGGGAATCAGATCCAGTGTGTTACACACTGGATGCCGTTTAACAGCCTTGCGTCTCTGCAGACTCCGTGTCACGAATAGAAACCACCGAACTAGAACCATTAGGTAAAGACCCGTGACCCAAATCAACATCATCCAAGTCCATATTCTGCGAGTCAAGGCTGTCCACGTTCAAACATCCTACCCAGCTATGATTGAGTTGCCCAGCTTTCCACATCCCATTCTTTCTTTTTGAAATGAAAGGTAATCTAGACTGCTCAGGTTGACCAGGGCCCACAGGATTATGAAAATAATATTCAACATCAAGACAGGTGGGAGTGGGTATGCCAAGCGCTTGTACAGCTCTTGTGCAATCGAGATCGACCCCATCAGTGTGTAAGCAACAAGTACCACTCTGCGCTTTTTCCATTGTTCAGTACAGTGAAGATAGCGTTTGCCGGAAAATAGTAGGAGTCGATCTCTCGGAATCTCGCAGGCTGTGCCGAAGATGTTAGACCCCATGTACATTTTATGCGAGGAACCTGTAGAAGATTCAATCCACAGCTGACCGTTGTCAAAATCTGTCAGACGAACAATACCCTGAGGATAATGAGAATTTCTAAGATCCTTGTGGATATCCTTACCGGCACAGTCACGAATTACTATTGAACTGTACTTGTGGTCCGGTGCCATCCTGGCTAGAAAGGCAGTAATTTGACAGCATAACAACATGCAAGGTGCCGTAGCGCATGACAACTTGGAGAGGTCACGAGGATTAAGACCTAAGTGGAGAACAGATCCATCCCCCTCCGGTGTCTTAAGACGCTGGGGTACCTTGTCAAAGCCAAATAGTATGGCTTGCCTTAAACATTCAATCTCATCACTTGTGTGAGACATAGTGAGGTTTGTTCACTGCAGCAAGGTCCAATCTGTTTGAGTAGCAATAGATCTAGTGGAGATACCACATGAGGTGCTAGAAATCACGTCCGGTTCAACATCATCATTAAATGTTGGGTGCTGCAGTTCGCGAAACCTCAACTACTGCTTCGTACAGTTGACCCTCAACCCAGTTTACCCAGTCCTGAATCTCAAGAACAGTGTGGGGTCATAGGGGTTCCTTTAAGGGATCTATAGGGTTTAGGGTTTAGGGTAGTTATAAGTGGGGTTATAAGTCCCCTAATATGGGTTATAAGTATAGTTGCCCTACTTATCACACCCGGACCCAGAGACCTGATTCCTTGAAATCGACTGAGGCATCCGGCTGTGGTGGGAGCGAGGACATCGGCATGGGGCAAGGCGATTCGGAGGCGGCCTCAAAGTCTCCTCTCATCCTCTCTCCTTCTTCCTTTCCGCAGATTTAACGAACGAGGTGTGACCCCGCCGCCTTTTTCCCTTGCCGGGATCCGCTTGGTCCGGCTCCGTTAGCCCAAAGAATTGCTAGAGGAGTCCCTGTTGCTCGCTGGGGGTATGGAGGCCTAAAAGACCCCTTGGCGGGGTTAGGGGAGTCCCCTCTTATCTCTGTCTCTGGCTCTATCTCTCTCTCATCACACGCTGCAAACAAAGTGTACCCTGCGCTGTTTGGTTTTTCAACGGTGACGACTGTCAATTGAAGAGTGCACCACGCGCGAGGCGGTGCGCAAGATGCAAGTCAAGTCGGGGCGGGGATGACTTCAGTTATCCCACCCGTTGCTGAAGTCGGCAGACCGAAATTCGAACATTGGCCCGGTTATACGACTCTGGCTTATCGCTATCTCGAGCCGACACTGGGGCCAGTGCAGGTAGGCCTGACATGCTCTGAGGCTGAGATGCCGCCTGAACAAAAAACACAAAAAACTGCGCCACGTCGACAGCTCTGGCAAGCGAGCGTGCACTGCCTGGGAAGGAAATGAAGTCGCCCTTGCGAGGCGCCAGGTCACGACATGAAAGCCCCAGGCTCACAGGCAGAGCCCGAATTCGTGACTTAGGAGGGTGCTCGGCTGCTCTTGCAGGCTGCTGGCCTCGGGCACTTCTTAGACTCTATTCTCTTGCCGGGTGTGCAGACATTGAGCACTCGTTGGGCAGTTCCTTCGAGCCATTGGCTCGCAACTTCTTCGACCTGTTCCTGCCAACGCTCTGGCCTGGTCAGTGTCACTTCACTACGAGCATCCGCGAGCAATCACCCGTCCCATTCCGTTCCGCTGCTGAGTTTCGAGCTTGATGCCCGTCAGCCTGAAGAACTCTGCCTGTTCGAAGTCACACAATCGCAGAAAGGCAAACCTCACCTCGGACTTCAACATGTCTATGCGGCAGCCCTCAGAGCGCTCCTCCTCAGGAGTCATGGACGCAGGCTCAGCTCTGGCTTTCTTCTCACCTCTGGCTGAGCAGATTCGCAGGCCTGGGCCTCTGAAACTCTCGAAGAAAACCCCACATTCCATCCACAGTTCTGTCGCAGGGCAAGTTTATTGCCCAACTCAGACAGAGGTCCTAGGGCTTGGATTCGGGGTATGATCCTCCTTGGCAACAGGCCTGTCTTGCTGTACTGTCCAAAGGCTGTACAACTTGACAATCCTAAGGATGGAGCTGGAAACTGTTAAAACAAAAGAAAGATCGAAACGTACTCAGACAGTCTCAGAAATGTAGTGCAGCCTCTGTTGCAGTGCGAGGCGTTGACGCAACATCGCTCAGAACTTGTAGCCGTGCCTTCCCTAAGGCCTCTCCGTGAGTATCAGCCCTATCTTGTTTGTGATGCGCAAGTACATGGCGGTAGGCTTCCGAAACACATTGGCCATGAATGGACATAGGCCCCGTGCGAGCATCATCCTTTCTCGGACGGGCGCCGTGCACTAGTGGTGCACATCGAATGCTTCTGTGTGGCAATCCAAGCTGCAGTGCTTCACATGGGTTACGGGTTTGCCCACTGTTTGATGAGCAACCTCGACCTGGCGGTGTCATATGCGCAGTTGTGTGGCCGATGTTGCGCAGCTTTCAAACGAGGATTTCTTGCGATTGACGTTTATGATTTTTCAAGCCACGGCATCCATCTAAATTTCGACCTTGGATTGCAGCTATGTACATTTTGTAGCTTCTGTGTGTCACATGCAGCTATAGCTTTCTGAACGTTCCTCAACCTTATACTGCTTTAATGTGGTTCGCCACAAGTGTGATGCGCCTTTATCTCACTGTATATACTAATCGAAGACGGTTGCTTCAGGTCCGAGTCTCTCCTGTTCTGGAGTTCATGGATTTCCACCTTGTGCCGCCACCAAGAGAACGCAAGTGCTTTCGCCAGTCTGTGTGACATCGGCTGTCCGCCGGCTGCCCTGCTCCTCCATTCCGCTACGCAACGTAAGCGCCATTCGCACATGCTGGAGAGAAGCTGTAAGCTGTTTCATGTCAGGGAGCTACGGGCTTGGGCTTGTCAGGTTTACCCACCCTGCCACCTTCCGGCATGCAGCGACTCCCTGCATGCTGCAAATGTCTCCAAATCACAAGTGCTGCCGTTTCTTTGTGTTCCTCGCTGCCGTTGACGTTTGAACCGAACGCCGACGCGGCTCCGACCCGTTTTCCAGGATGCTGAGGTTGGGACGGCACTACAAGTACATGACAGGGAGTTGGGATGCACATGCACTCACGCCTGAAGAGGTGGAGCCACCTTCGTGCCATCCACCATAACCTGTGCAGCAGGGCGCCGCATCCGTTGTCGGAAGATCGGCTTTGAGGACAACACAAGGATCATGTGAGCGACGGGCTAGTGATCGGCAGAATCTGCGATGTTTCTTGAAGCTTTGATGCGTTTATCGATTTCTGATCAAACTCTGCAGGGGAATCTGCCTGCATTCACCCTGCAATTTCCTCTTAGTTGTCAATCGATGTCTGTTCTTCTTGATCTCCGTGGGAGTATCTTTGTGGCTTCCGGTGTGCATGTCATTTCATGGAGAGTGGATCCCATGATGTTCTGTGGCATGCCGAATAGTGCCATTGCCGCTGAAGCTTGTGTCGGCTTAAGTTCGATGACCCTCTGTTTCGGTCTCGCTCCAGAGGTCTGTTCTGCACCGTTGCTTCCCAAACGCATCTCATCAGCCTCCTGGATCATAGGGGCGCTTCTGGCCCAGCATGGCCGGCAGCAGTCGCTGAGACTACCGTTCCATCAGGATTCGACTAGGTTGCGTGTCCTTGGGAGACTGCTCAGCAAGCTTTGAACCTTGGAAGCCTGGGTCCAGCTGCTAATCCCGCTGTGTCTGCGTCATGAGCTGCACTCCAGAGCCAGAACACGGGGCTGGTACTCTTAACAGTCCTAAGTTAAGTCTTAACATCTGAAGCATGCAGCCGAGAAGGGTCTGATCTGCCACGCAACTTTCCTGGAGAAAGGAGAAGCTTCTCTTTTACCTCTGCAGCTGAAGATGATCCGATCGGGCACTTGCCACCCGAAACTCTTCCAAGACTGCAGAGATCCGAAGGCATCGGTTGTCGTAGTTCGACTCGTCTCCTGGACTGGCTCGTCAGTCGTCAGTAGCTGGTTCTACACGGGTTGCGAGAACCCATGGCCAGCACGCCATGCTGATCACAGCGACGAGCACGCGTGAGCACGCGAAGCATCACTGCTGGGAGTCTGGGAGTAGCAATGAGCTGCAGATAGCTGCAGCATCTCTTCATGTATCGAGAGCACGTCCGAGCCGAACACGTCTTCTAGCCTCGGGCATCCAGTAGCGCTTGCCGTAGTGGATTAGGACCTCACGTCTCAGTCTACTCCATCGCTCGAGGCTCGAGGCCCGACTCCGGTGCATCCGCCGCTCCGCCCCGCCTGCTCCTCGGGCATCAGATCACGTGTCGCCCGGCCTCGGTTGCAGACGCCCCGCCTCGCCTGCCTCGCAGCCCTCTTATCACTGAACCTGCCGGGGATGTGTGGAGGTGTTTTCCGGGTGTATGGCAAGGGTGTTAATTGGTTTTGGTTTTGGCCGAGCGGCACAGGACGTGTAGCAAGCCCTCGTGATGAACAGACATCAGCTCAGCATTCCAATCATCATCGCCTCGACACGCCGCTGGCAAGCAACAGGCGACAGTCCCCGAAGATCGCAAAAGGCACCATGTCCGGGCATTTAGCGTGAGATGTTCCAAAGCTTGACAGGTCACTGTGGTTTATAAGCCTACATAAATTGCCGAACTTTTTCGCATCGACGACGAGGTCGGGATCCACAACTGGAAGCGAGAAGCCATACCTCCGAATGATGGGCATCCCCTTGTGTGTGTGTGTGAGAGTGTCTTGGCATGAACTCCTCGGGCACAGGCACGCCGTCGTCCTCACACGTACGGCGTGTCCTGAATGAAGGCGATTCCGATCAGCGACGGATGCTCAAACTGGAGCACTCCATGACCATGCACACTGGGAAGTGGACATGACCCCAACGTACTCTCCCAGGAACGTACCCTTGGCCACTGGCCGTCTGGTGAACAGGCCGAGCCTTGCGAACGGCTTGACACTGGTTTCGAGGTTTAGATAACACGCGTCCGGCGCCGAGTCCCGGGCCCAATGTCCACGCCGTCCACCACTCCAATCCTTCGAACCTCGCTTGCTGACAGCTCGCATGATACACATCGAAGCGGAGTCGGCCATTTATCGAAGCCACCTAAGCATTGGGCAAACACCGATTCGTATAAGAAAGCCCCACACCTGCGCACTGCGACCGTTGAGGCTTTCATCGCTCTGCCAGGGACAATGTAAACTCCAGCGCAACTACCACCAGTCCTCAGCATCTCATCACACCCAGCATCGACACTGCTTGGAACCTCGGCGGCTTTGGGGTTCTAACTGTTTTGGAAACGGTATCCTCCGATTTCAGCGTGCAAGAGATAGAGACTGGGGGTCAGGAAAGTACATAGGCACACAAGGGATACCATGGAGCTGTGGCAGATGGAATGAACGCGTGGGCAGACCACGTCCGATAAGACACTTCGAAGACTGTCTGGAGCAGATGCTTCACTTTACTGCAGCACTTCCGCCAGAGGGTATCACGTACACTTCGATACTGAACATAACAATCCTCTCATGCCTTTCCATGTACCTGCGACCAAGAACTGATCGTGCATTTTGCATCTCCTATTCGCGCTTCAACCGCACTATTGCGCCAATTGAAAACTCGGCCCTGAGTTCTGCTAAACTTCACGGCTAGTCTGTCAACATCGACTCCAGACATAGTGTCCGCCGCACAGCTGCACGTTCACGACCTTTGGCGGCAGTCATTGCGTTTCGACAGCATCAGAAACAGTCCTTAACAACTTGCGAATTAGTTTATTCAAGGCTGACGCTTGGGGTTTCTTTCAAGAGGTTCATCTAAGACTCTTCAACAGCACATGAAGTGCTATCGTCGATTGGGAACGAGATTCTGAGCAAGCACGACATGTTTTCCAGCGGTGTCAGACACCAATGCAGCAGATCACGTCGGTGAGTATCTTGTTGAAGGAGGGCTTGGGCCCTGCTTGGACAAGGGGTCTTACAGAGATGCATCTGGCCACATGACTAAAGACTTCCTTCCAATTCCAAGACTCCATGTTCCTCGCTTCTCACGGGATTCTCACGGATCTCCGGTCTCGCTCCGTGGCGCTTTGGGTATCCGGACCGGAAGGAATTCAAACAGCGAATGAAACTTCGGCTCATTTCCAGCCTCACATGCAACATGAAACTGGCCTCGAATTCGGAACCATAAGCCGGAAAGCTACCTCGCGTCCTGTCTGGCAATAGACATGGAAGCACCGCCCAAGCTCAAACACCTTCCTCAAAAGATGTTGCAACCGGGTTTCGAAAAAGACCACAAAAGCCACACAAACAGTCTCAACATCTTGAAGTGTTAACTTCTCGAATCGGAAGGCTTACAAGCTGCTTCTGGCGGAGGCGGGTCGATTTGCCTGAAACTGGGACAACGTACGAAACTTAAAGTCTGATTGAAGGAACATCGACCAGCTGCGAGTCTGACATTTCGCACAAGAGACAGGCCGCCTTCTAGCAGCACGCGCATTGGCCCTTCTGCAACGTATGCGTTGCAGAACTCATCATACGATCCCTCAGTCCGCACCTCCATCTCTCAGTTGCGCTTCTTCGAACTCAGTGCAAGGGCGCACGGTCAAGTCTGAAGTCCTCCCTTCACACTGTGTATTAACAGTCTATCTCCGAGTGGCTCGTCGAATGAATCGTTGTTCTCATTGAAGCCTGTGCGGTACTCCACACGGAAGAGGTGCCAGCCTTGTGGAACAAAAGCACGGTCGCACGGAGCCAGATTGACATATCACCAGCCAGCTAACTCAGGCAAGGCACCAAATTTCGTCTTCACAGGGCCAAGCACTTGGCCGATGGGATTGGAGCGGTTGAACACAACTCCTTGGACAGGTTGTTGAGCATGTCATGACTTCCATAACATGGAGCTGGGACGAGTAAACGAATGAGCCCGAGACGTGCTTCAGACATGCTTGGGCCAAGGGTCTGTCAAAAGACGGATGAAGTTCTCCAGGTTGGAAGACGCCAAGGTCTCCTCCGTCTACAGCCGACCTGCACCTGAAGGACATCGCATGCTTCGACCTATCAATTCTTGCGAGAGAGGACTACCGATGCCAACCGGGCGCTGGCTCAGTGCTCGTGCAACACGGGAGAAGCTTTCACCTCCTTCGATTCGTGCCTTTGCTTGGAGGATGTCAGCCTCACGTCCCGGCCCGGGCCCGGGTAAACGAGTAAACTCGGGTAAACACTGGCTCTTTCGGCTCTTCGCTGCGTCGAGGCCTCGGACTGCATGAGGATGTGGCGCGCCGAGGCGCTCTTGATCTTCCGGCTCTGGGAGTCGGCGCTGTAAAGCATGTACATCGTGGTGGAGAGCACCTCAGGTGCTAAGGCGAAAAGGAAGAGAGACGAGAGAATCGAGAGACGAGGACGATCACAGACGCTCCTTAAAGCGGGCGCTGGCAAGCCGCAAAGAGTCCGCAAAAGACGATGAAGAGATGGCCGTAGGTGAACTTCAGCTGGCCCCAGATGATCGCGGGCTCCCGGATCCGAGTGCCCATCCTGGACGAAAGAAGGGTGTTGAGACTGTGACTCTGCGCTTAAAGCCCTTTTGGATACTGCACAAGCTGAAAAGGTTGTAGAGGCTCTTCAGGATCCACTCGCTGGCGGATGTCACCTGCGGCTGTGGAGTGGCACTCTGACAGCCCTACACAGCATGTCGTCAAGGCACCTCATAAACGGCTCCCCGTGGGCGCCGATGAGGCATCACCTGGTGATGCTGCAGAGTTTCCCAGACCGTCTTTGCAACTTTCAGCGCAACAGCCTCCTCGATGTCAGCGAAATCCATGGATGCAGCGGGCAGGTCACCGGTTGGCGTACGTACTCTTCTCACAGGATCGAGGCAGGAAAAGATCTGTTAGTCAGCTAGTCGTACCCACTGCAAGAATAGAAGTTTCCAGTTCTTACTCCTGCTTGAGCCAGACTTGCAAGATCTTGCAAGTAACAGAACGCAGCAGAACTGGCGATCTGAAAATCCGCCACTCACAACCTGTCCGGGGCAGCTTCACACCAAGACACCCGCATTGCCAAAAGGAGTGCTCGGAGACACCGGAGGGGGAAACGCCTTGGACGTCTGCTGCTGCGACTCGGCTCAATTGGCCAGAGATCTTGATTTCCCGAATGCTTTCAGGCAGCCCAGAACTCGCGCTCGGCTAGGAGACGTTGATCCTGACGTGCAAGAGTTTGCTGTGGCGATTTTGCTATGTCCAGGCAGTACTTTGCATTGCATGTACGGGATGCGAATTCACCGTAAGCCACCGAATAATGTTGGGTCTCGTGCGGCTTTGCACATGTCCAAGGCCGGAGGCCGGGGCGTGTAGATCGGCTTCCATGGAACCAAGTAATCCATTCTACCCGCTCCCCAGAGACTCCAATGTCCCTTAATCAAGGAATTGTAGGATCCCTAAGATGATTAAGGTATATTCCGTAACTAAGGGATATTGGAGTCTCTGGGTCCCTTTATTTGCAAGGATTATTTATCCCCCTCCCAGACCCCCTGGATCAATCTTCGGGAGCATGCCGAGCCTCCAATAGGAGATGGCATGCCCAAGTACCTTGCCATGTGCTGAATTGGGCGTGTGCAACTTAAGTTAAGCTACCATAATAAAGCAGGACAGAAGGAACTGTTGGTGTCTTCTACCAGATAACCTGAAAGGCTCCTTCAGAAATGTAGTGGACAAAGATCACGTGGTAGGTCACATGACATCACGCTCTCGATGCCGGCTCGATCCAAGCGGGTCTGGCCTTACAGCATTGGCGCAAATGCAACTCTCCTTACCGTTACCATTGCCGAACATCCGGGGTGCAGGGAGCCAGCGAGATGGGTATCACGGCTATAATGCTGGCAGAAAGGAGAGCCCCTTGAGAAACCGGCGGCCATCTTCATCACAAAACATGATTCCTTCCTGAAATGCTTTTCTGTGCATCTGCCGGGCACACGATCGGCGTAAGTCCGTGGCTGGCGGGAAAGAGTCCAAGACTGGAGACGTGTCCAGCTGTACCGAGTCTAAACTCTCCACCTGGAATGCGTGATGCGTGAGGTATGACAGTCGGACCAGAGAGGATAAACCAAGGCTTCAGCTCCGAACCGACACGTCCATGAGTCCAAGAATCCAATAGGGGTCTTCATTGTCTTCATTGCTTTATTGATTCACTGATTGAGGTGCAAATCCGATGCTGTCGAGACTGCAGCTAGACACGCTGCGAGACTGCTGTTAGACACGTGCCCGCATGTACTCTGCGTGAGCCACACGGATTGCCTGCAAGCGTCAGTCGAAGCCACGACATGCCGAGATTGCATGTTGCTTCACCTCGCCTGGAGAGACCAGATGTGCCTGGACAGTTTGATTGTGCAGCCCAGGCGACTTGCGATGGATAAATAAACTCTCCAACATCATCTCCGCGTGCTTTGCGCGAAAAGGAAGCAACTTTGCAGAAGCTTCTTGCCAACAGCTGAAAGGCCACTTTGTGCCAAGCCGCTGCCGAGCCATACCCAGTTTGAGTGGCCCCAGGGCAAATCCGTCGCTTGTGAACATGGTTCACGTGTTACACAGATGGCTCTTCCATCTCTTGGCCTCTCGTTCGCACCATGTCCGTGAGTTCCACTGCCTCGCACGCTCAGAACTCAGACATGCAGTCGCAGCCTTTTTATGTCAGGACAGGCCATGAAGTAATTCAGCCTCCTCTGGCTCCGAGGACCTCGCAACATCAGATTGCACACAAGGCTTCCGAAGAAAATGACGCGTGGCGGTCTATTCTACTGGCTGGCAGCACAGTAGCAAATTCAAGTTGACTTTACCACTATCCTTGCTGTCTACGTCGCAGGCAAACTCGGGGATCGACCTTTCGTTGTCACGGAGGAGGCGAGTGTTGAGCGTCGGCCCCTGCAGCAGCAGCAAGGTCACGGATTCACCGCTTTTGAAGTGCTGAGTAACTCGGAGGCCGACAGCCAGGCCCGCATCTGCCAGGGTCAAAGCTGAAGACCATCATCGATATGAAGCAGCTCAGGCCTGGCCTTCCTCCGAAGACTCCTTCATAAGTAGAAGCCAATCTCGGGTCACCTGCTCTTCGATGGCCTTGGTAAGCACAGGCAGGCCATGCATCCATCATCGATCACTCCATGCTGACCACCATCACCATTGACATCTGGGTTCCGGCATAAAGAGTGTGTTCATCATCTGCCTGCACAGACAATAGGACAATTAGGACATGCTCCAGACTGACCGCAGGCTGGCAGCCACTGTGCATCCAGCAAATACGCCACTTTTGCTCGCCCCGACCCCAAAGGCAGCTCACATCCACAGCTCCCAGTTTCAGGAGCAACCAAAGGACTCCAGTAAAGGAACCCTTCTTCCACTCACAGGGCCGGCTGGTCAGAGTCAGGCCGTGGGACACTGTCCTCCTCAATTGGAGCCTCTGCTGCCCCGCCCTTCTCGTCGAGTCTATAGTTCAGCAGGTCCAGCATTGTGTCCTTCGGGGCGTGTCTGTCGGTCACAATAACACCTAACTACACATCTCCACGCTCACAGCGCCAGGGCACCAGGAAGGCCAGCGAACGAGTTCGGAAGCAGGTGATCTCCGCGGCAGACATGCCGGTAACTTTGAACTCTGTCGACATGGTCGCATCAAACGCCTGACACACAGGAAACGACCGAGAATCTCAATGTCCACAGCAACGCTGTCAGAATGACTCCCTGAACACTGACAGCCATCAGCGCGGGCCTGAATGCCTTCCAAAATCTTAGCGCGTCTGATCTGGATCAGCTTGGTCAGCATCAGCAGGCTCTTCTCGCGAGCTGACTCGCTACCCCAGGCCCTGCGAGACTTGCGAGACTGTGGAGCACGGCCATCCAACTAGTCGACTCTATGATGACTCGTTGCAAGCTCTACTCTCTGTGCAACTCCACTCCACCCGACATCAGGAAAGGCAGTCCTTGGAATGGCCAACAAAGCCTCCGCAATCTCAATGTAGTGTCGCGGCACCTGGGAGATGTCAGCCTCTAACTCTAAGCCTCTAAGCCTTGGGCGATGAGGCACTGCCATGTGCAATTCCAAGAGTCGTTGCCGAATTTCAGGGGTTCGGCTCGTTCTTCCTTGCACATGATCTCCAGCTCTGATGCCTGCCGTGGGCACCAGCAGCTGAACAAAGCTAATGCTCCCCAAAAAACCGCCTATACCGTGTTCGGTGCTCCGATGCCTCGAGCCAATGTGGCAGTTCGATCTGGCACTCGTGCTTCGACGCGTACTGCAAGGCTGCCCACAGCTTCACCTAGACAGGTCATGTACTTCACAGTTCCCGCATGGTTACTTCTCGGATCTTCTTCTGACTTCTGTGTCCCTGTCTTGCCGCAGTGTGGGGTTGGCCTTCAGCGGGGTGTGAGCACGCAGTGGACCAAGCTTCCCTGCAAGCGAGACAGTGTGTGAAGCGCAACTTAATGCAACCTTACACGGACCTGAAATCAAGTCGACATCAGTCTCGGTATTGAGAGCGGGGACTATGGTGATCTCTTCGCAACAAAGGGCCTGTGCCAAGCAAGATCTGCAAACAGGCGCGGCTTCGACTTGGCCCTTGGCCTCCCATGTGTCGTCCGAAAGGAGCTCCAGTGGATCCTGCAGGTGCAAAGATGAGCGAAGACTCCCCGGCAATGCAGCGGCAGGTGCCACAAGTCGGCTTTCCTTCCCGTTGATGTCCAAGGTGTACTTAGAGGCGGGAGCCATTTCCTGACGGTGGCTGAAAGATTGCTTCACGAATTACAGCATGGGAGTTCGCCGCACACACCGCCTGTCCGTCTGCAGCGCTCGTGCAGGCGCATACAGTGCTCCGGACTAATCTACTCAACCCTCCCGCTTGAGTCAGCAAGCAAAAGGCAGAAAACATGCCGGAGTGAGACTGAACGACAGAGACCATAAGATTTCTGGTGTGACTCTGAGACTAAGGTCTGCATGCTGCGACAGGGCCTGCACCGCCTGCAGTGGCTTGCCTTGGAAATGAGGGTTCAACAGCCGCGTCAGGAGAACGGACACCGAAAAATGGTTTAGGGTGATCAAACAGTGTTAATTCGGTTTCTAGGTGTGCTCAAGCCGCTTTAGTTTGCCAAGCGGATAGTGATACGAGGGACCGGACCAGCTCAAGCTGCCTCAGCCGCAAGCAGGTTCACTGATGTATTCTTTTGTCGACCGAAGCACTCTTACAAGCCCTGAATTCGTATTCTCTTTCAAACTCAACAGCATTCACATGCTTGTAACCACTCCTAGATCCTCAAGAGGACAAGAGGACTCTCAGAGGGGCACCTCTCGTCAGCAGGGACCAGGCTGCTTGGTGCTCCTTGCCAGCTGCAGCATCGACTTCACTTGCTTGCAGGGGCGCCCCCGGCATCTGGCCTTCACGATGACCATGATGAAAGCATCCGTGGCAGCACAGCAGGTGATGAAAAACACCGCGAAGGATTCGGTCTCAGCGTAATGCGCCGTCTGACGGACTCTGCACCGAAAGCGACCCGTAGCTGAGCTTGACTCCGAGGCATATCATGCTGTCAGCATAAATGGGCAGAAAGTGCAGCAAATCATCAGAGCACGAAACCGGGAACACGCGACAGAGAAGTCCAAACCGCAGCTGTAGTCATGCAGTCATCATGCATCACGATTTCGGGCGCTTGAGCGCAAGTGCATCATCTGCCCTTGCGAAACCTTCCTCTGGAGGCCCAGCGAGAAATCCGGTCAGCACGTACAACAGCTCGGTCTGCAACGGGCACAGAGCTCAGTCACCAGCTACAGAGCTTACAGCACGGCGCCTTGCTCAATTTTCCTGGTCGAAGCTTGCGACGAAAAGCCGCGCTCACCTCGCAGCAAGCAGAAGTCAGCACTCATCGGCAGGCTTGCTCCCACAGGCACGGAGGACGCTTGATCGACTCGGGCTCCAGCACTGAAGTATGCTTCGGTCTCAGGCTCATCGCTGAAAACAAACATCCTAAGAGGGCCAGCTCTCAAATACGATCTCTTCGCCAAGTGTTGGAAACTCGGTCCATGGCACGATAAACACGACGGCCGCAAAAAGAACAAAGTAGTATAGCAAAAGCAGGTTGTTCACCAGACTCATGGCCTCATGAGGATCTCCAATATGCTCGCACAAGTAGGGATAATCCGTCGCTTGCTTAAGATCTGCGCCCTGGGCACGGACATGGGGCGATGCAACCCGTACTTCATGCCAACCACGGAGACCTGCAAGGGAGCCAGGGCCACACTCTCACAAAGAAAACAGGAACTCTTGATATGTTGCCATCAGGATACTGGGATTGTCCAGAATGCCATGGCTGCCAAGCCCAGGGACAATCTCCAATCCTCGGCTTGTGAGCATGGCCGGGTATCAACCGAAACAACAAGATTAGGTCCACTCTCTTGCTGAAGCCGACCTTACATCCTGCTCTGCGTGTGAGCTGATTCGCCTGCCTTGAATGATCTATCTAACTCTCAAACGAACTTGACCAGATTCGGCTTGTTTATATGCTGGATTCTTCGATGCAGGGCACCCATTGCTGCGCAAGCTGCCGAGCGCTTGCTACGTACGATGCCGATCCATCGTCAACTGCGTTGTTTTGACGCTGTCGCCAGTCTTATCACGACAGCTGTTGGTAGTTGACTCTATTGTGGTTCTGCTGCCACTACATGCACTGATATTGCTGAGGCGTTTTTGATTTCTTATCCATAATCTCCTCACTCCTGTTGTCGGCATTATTCCTCTCATCACTCTCTCATCAGTAGCAGCACGGGTGGTCGTTGTCGTGTCTCGGCTGATGGTCGTCGATTCAAAGACGTTGCAGCTGTGCAGCGGTAAGTCGCAGCATTGCTACAACAGAGGCTGCATGCTCTCCGATCGCTCAGACAGAAGACTCGTACTCTCATGCTGGGGCAGCCGCGGAAGCTGTCTGATGCCACACATTGTTCAGAACCCAGGCTGCCGGGCCTCAGTCAGACTTCCTATCTGCATCCGATGGCATTTTGTTTACCTCCCGCCTGGCTAGGACGCACCTACGATGCAGGGTCGTCGGATAGGTATCTGGACAGCAGCCAAGGCTCTGTAGACCATCGTGAAAAAGTAGGAGAAGTACCCTGGCACGGTCATGCCTTTTCGAATCCGAGCAAAAACTGCTGCTATGTGCACCTGGGATAGTGGACTGTACGAAGATCAGCTTTGCTGTCCACGCGGATATAAGAATACCAGGCCTGCAGGCAGTAGTGACACATGACTTCAAGCAGCGAAGATGATCTTGTGCGCAAGTAGCAAACCCAGGTGTTTGCTTACAGCGCTGGGTACAAAGATCCATGCAGATTGACAACAGACACTACGAGTCGAGCCCGATGGCGAGAACATGGCGCAAGATGTTGTTCAAGCCTCAGCTGAATACAGCTTTAACGGTGCTCTGCAAAATCCGCGCGCTTCAACAAATTTCGCCATCCACGGTAGGCTCCTGACTCTCCGCAGCTTCCATGGCACAAAACCCAACGGTAGCGACTTCCTTGGCCTCACCCCGGACAGCCCCGGCCGCAGACTCTACGCCGCGGGCGTCACGAAGCAAAGCGACGTCTGGCGACAGAAACGAATTGCATCAAGATCGCTTCATATCGCTTCCTTAAGTGCTTAAGTGCCGCGAGGCCACTGTTGCCCAAAGCTTGGGGGAGTGTCTTTCCAGCAAGGTTTCATCCAGCAGCTTGGAGACCTCGTGTGGCAATCGTGCGGCCAGTTCTGTTCCAAGTTGCCGAGCCGATTCTCGGGCATCCGGCCACTTCCCGGGCCTCAACAAGACACCGTGAGGTCAAGAAGTGCAGGTGTGCGCAAGGTTGTGTTTAAGGAGCACTGGCACACTGCAGCAGCATTGCAGGCGTAAGTCTTTGTAAGGCGACCGCATGCTCTGACTGGTCCACGCAGGCCTGCTTAGTGTAGCTCCAGCAGAACCTTAGCTGAGACAGAGGCTCGCCATGGTCCAAGGCACCACAAGCACTGGCCCTGGGTGTTCTACCCATCGGCACAACGACAGAAGCCTCCGCCAGCAGTATAGTTGGAATCACAGACCTTCAGGGAACCACACTGACACAAGCTAACTCTCCATGTCACCACTCTGACAAACATGACACGATGCTCCGAGTTCGACACCTGATTGTCGGAACACCTCGTCTGCCTTCAATCGTTCGTTCATTCACCAAACAACACTAGAGTCAGTCGAAACTGTGACCGTTAGACAAGAGCAACGGAGGCACAGGATGAGAAGTCGGAAGAAACTTGCGGGCGTGTTGGTTTCAGCTTTCAATTGGAGCGAGGCGACCAGCTTTCTGCAGGGAGCCGAAGAGGGAGCGAGGCGTCCCAGGAATACCGCAAATCACACCAGCAGAGTCTTACACTGTCGCATACTGTCGCTACCGAACATAACTGGCATGTGCATCACCTGTCACTGTCATTCACTACAGGCCAAAGCGCATGTCACAGGTGTTCCACGGTGCCCTAAGGTCAGGGCACATTCGTAGCCGGGTCAATACAAGGAACGCCCACAAACTCACCTGGGCACTTTCACGGACCACCGGCACAACACACACAGACACACACTCACATGCACATTGGAATGCGGTCCCAGGCTGTCTGAAAAGAATCTCACATCGTTCATCATCGTTCACACCGATGCGAGAACTTTGCGCAAGACAAGACACACAAGCATCCTGACCGTCACCCTTAGCAGCACTAGCACTGGCCACCTTTCGCCGCTGACCTGGTCAAAGTCGTAGTTGTTGCCGCTCTGCTCAATGTGTACCAGTACTGATACTTGCGACATTCGACGACTCAAAGTAAACACCTTGTCGCAAGAAGCATCCGCTGGGTGATGAAGGTAGTGATGACGCCAAGCAGGTGCTGCTTCATTTTGTCAAACTGTTCACGTGCATGTGGGACCTCCGGTAGTGCTTAGGCAAGTGCGACTTGCGCATGGGGAAATACTTCCAATGCGTTGGCATCCTCAAGGGTCAGGGTCCCGCTAGTCAGCAGGACAGATACAGTAGACTACATGTCTTTGGCGATCCTGTTTGCAAGCCCATGCATCCTTGCTAAAGGCCTGGCACTAACGGCCTTAAGACTCGAAGGTCGCTGGTTGCTTTCATCCAGACTGTTCGGTGTCTCACCCACCAACTTAGGCATGGACTAGCAAAGGGCTAGTCACATGGACAACGTCCTGCACCTACTTACGGCTGCCAGTCGAGAGGCTGCAAGTTGAAAGCTTCACTCTGGCGCCTGAGTTTCCAGCTGCATCGAAACCGGCACATGTGATGAAATGCAGAACTGGGCGGAGCGCCGTCTGTGTCGTCATCGGAGCTGTCGTCATCGCTATCTTGCGATGGCGAGCCTCGAAGACAAGCTTCTGAGTGGAGAGCAGTTTAAAATGCTAAGACGCATGCGACCTGCCGAGCCAATGGCTGACTTTCAAACGCCGTGAAGTCCGAGCTCCCCTGTTAGACCCCGTCTCTGTGAACGTTGGAGTCCTCGCATTGTAGCGACCGAACGTGTGTGTTCAGATTTTTGTGGTGCAAGTCCTGAGTTGCCCATGTGGCACCAAGGACCAGTCGCTAAACTGGCCTCCAAGAAGTGCGCAAAGATTGCACTGGAGAGGGTGAAGATGTTCAGGGACACACGCATGACCTACGAAGCCGAAATGCTGTGCAGCTGTCCCGCCTGAGCCTGAGACATGTGCTCGGCACTGCTGTTCCAGACGAACGGCATCGAACTGCCTCTGAGAAGCTGCTAGGCATCAAATTCATGCACAGCAAGCTAACATTCTCCGTCATCTGGTCTTGACTGAAGATGCACGGGCGCCCCAAGACGAAGATGTTAGGCTTTCAGGAGCCGAGGTTTGCACATAGCATCTCCCTTGACTTCAAGCTGGAAATGGAGCTCCGTGATCTCCTCATCCCTGAGGGTCAAGCGACACTTTGCACTCCAAGCCGGGTAATAGCAGAAACTGCTCCTGGTTTCCAGATTGCTGCACCCCTCAGCTGGGGCCTAGGCTCGTGGACAAATGGTTCGTTGACACGCGCAGAAGACCAGTCCCCAATTGTCTCAGTGGTTGGGGTGTAGCGAATATGGCCGTCTATGCCAAGAGGGAGCTGCCCACCTGGGATTTGCAAACGGTCGCTTGACATCTTCGGCTTCAGCCACATACCGGGCATGGTTGCCAGCATCACAACTCAGCAAGGTTCTCTAGCAGCAACAGAGGCAGTTGCTGGTCGGCCATTCGACGGTCACACGAAAGTTGCAGTCGAACGCCGGGCTCAGCGTCAGAAGCCTGTCCAAGAGCGTGGACTACTTCGCCCAGCAATTCCAATTCTCCTGCTGTCCTGTCGCAGGTAAAACGCCTGTGCATGCATGGCTCACATGTCGCATGGAAATCACGGCACCAACATAAGCTTATAAACTTGGAGGTTTTGTCTGCTGCCTTACCGAAGAATACCCCAGCCCCCGCCCCAATCATGCATCGTGATCGTTCTCGTCACTACATCACCAGCACCATCAGCATCACCTGCAGAAGAAAAACAGTAGAAAAACTAAAACACTATAATGTAGCTTTTCGTCGTTCACCGCAAGGTAGATGAGTTACAGTGACCTACAGTACATGCTCAACTATGGCCGCAGAAATCATGTCTGGTCACACGTAACAATGTACACCAACATGACCCATTGGACCACACACAGGCGATGACCTGCGGTGCAGACGATATCACAGACTTCCCTAGCAACAAGAGGTGAGGGGACAGGCTCCTTCAGTTCATCTTACAAGTGGAGACGAATCTTGACTCGTAACTTTTGCACTGTTGATTCAACTGATGGGCTCAGAAAAGCCTCCAAATTGTCACACTAGTCTGCTACAGCACAGCAGCATTTCGCATCAGCGTGTGCATTGGTACTGAGACAGGGGAGGGGGTGGCAACCTGCTAGCACGCAAGCTCTCACGTCGCCATCAGCATCATCCTACCGCATGACAGCACTGGCGGAAATACGTTAGGTCCGGAGAATATAAGTCAATAGATACAGAAGTTGGAGTCGTTCGAAGGCGAGCTCTGTGCATGGAGGAAGCCACTCGTCGGTAGACTGAGCCAAGTGCTCGGCCACACGATCCCAATTGTTGACGAACTTGTTGCAGGCATCGCGCCAGCTTAGAACTGCAGCTGTGCGCTTCGCGTGTGACCGCAATCCATGCGGAGCATGCGCGTCCCTAAGTTAAGTAAGACACGGCAATACGCTTCCCCTTGCTCACGGAACAGTGCGCCTGCCGCTCACCGACAACTTGTTCATGGCGCCAGCAAAATTCAACATGCTTCCTCGACAAGCCGGGTAGCTTCCACTCAGTGCTGATTTGCTGCTTCGTGATGATCTAGGCCCCTGGGCTTTTTCATCTTGAAGAAGGCATGCATTGGATCAGACTACATCGCATCTACAAGCCCGCCTTCGAATTTTTCTGGTTCTCGATCCGGCCTTTCCACCTTTCCTGTAACTCCCAGTGCGGCAACACAGCGTTGTTCCTGGCACCAAGGCTGCAATTGTCTTTTTGTGTAAGCCCCGCTGTGGCATTCAGTGATGTGGGCCGCCCACGCTGCGAAAGAGCATCCCCCTCATCCGGCACATGTCATACCTTATCGCAGGCAAAGCGGCACAGCACGGCCACCCGCACAAAAAAGACAAGACTAGTTGCTGCTATGCTGACAGGTAGCTTATGCTTCCCATCACGGCCGCATGGGGTCGTGCATTTATCCTGAGACATGATCACGTTAGTCGTGAGTGCTGTTGCGAACGCACAGACATTTTCAGGGTCCCTCTGTCCTGTGCACAACTTGCACGGGAAGATTACGCGGATTTGTTGACGCCATGTTCTGAATACATCATAATACATTAAGATGACTATGTTTTGAATAGTCATGAACCCAATATCGTGCGACCGCATGGTGCGCTGTCGCTCGGGCTTCTGCATCAGGCTTTTCGAAAGCCTCTGCCTCACCCGGAGGAAGACCTGGACACATGCAACGGCATGGACCATGTGAACATATGATAGTCGCAAAATCCCGACACATGGAGTGTTGTACTTGCCGAGCCCAGCAGACCGTACAAAAACTCTCCACTTGTGCACACAGTTCTGGTGATGTGGGCCTGAGTTTCACACAACGGGTCACTCCTGAGGTCTGGGCAGAGGTCGAAATCCTCTTTGCAAGGAACCCCCCAATAGTCGAATATGGCCTGCGCACGGTATGCCAGCCGCACAGCGTTGGCTTCATGTGGGTGGTTGTCAAAATTAGGGTCCCTTTTTGGGTACCCTAAATAATAGGTGCCGTATTATAATAGGGACCCAAAAAGGGACCATAATTTTGACAACCACCCATGTGTGGAACTCTGCCGAGCAGCCGTTTCGCACCACGGGTATGGGCTCCTGCCTGCAGGTAATGTCACAGGTCGGCTTTCACATGGTACCAAGTATCAGAAGATGTGAACCCTTTTTGCAGCAGGAACCTCTCGCCCGGAACAAAGATATGAACCCTAAACCCTTAAAACCTTTTTTGGAAACCGGACTTGATGACTGCCAGCATGCCTCCCTCGCTGTTCTTCACCCTAAAACCGTCAAACGAGGGAGGAAGGAGGGAGAAAAGGGAGCACCAGGAGCTGCTCTTCTGAGAAAAGCATCTAAATAACTACCAAGAATACTACTTTGGGTGGTTCCTTAGTATAATAATGGGCCCCAAAATCCTATTCTAACTATTAAGGCCCCTATGTTATAGCACCCTAATAGGTCCCTTATAGTAGCCCTTATTGACTCCTTTAAAGGAACCCTATTCTAACTATTGGACAAGCGCCTGCAGAGGATGTTTTCAGGAGCTCGGCCGGTCGAACCCGGCAGTCCGAGTCGTAGCCCATGCCTGGCTCCCAGAGACTCCGACATCCCTTAGTTGAGGAGTACACCTTAAATCATACCAGGGATCCTACTAGGTTTTAAGGTATATTAAAGGATATTGGAGTTTTCTGGGTTGCGCTTCTAAGAGCACAGGGGCAGAGCACATTGAAATGAAAGGCTGCAAGTGCGTTTGGCGGCTCCTTTGCAGAGACAGCCGGCAGGGGTTCGCGCGGAAGCTTGTAGGCCGAAGACGGGAGAGTACCTCAGAAAATCTCAGAAGCAGCCCAGGCTGTTCACCCTGATGTTGGGATCGCATTGCCAGAGGATTGCCGAGGGTACTGCCGAATGTCGACGTGGATCCCACTGTGCGTTTCAGGCTTTTCCAGCAGATGCAGAATGGCCTGTGCTGAAGCTTTCAGATGTCAAGCTTCAGCTTTTCACGTGCCATGATCTCGCCCGCCTGACTGTCAAGCACAGAGGCAACGACGCCGACTGTCCTAAGCATGCAGCATCACGCCGTCCCGTAGGGCGGTAGGCAGCAAGGGCAGCATCATTGACTTCAGGCTGGGCTTGTGGCACCCTTGGAGGGGATGGAACCCGACTCCTGAAACAGTCTCTTCATCACTCTATCCGCACACGACCTACATAGCAGTAGCAAGATGAGTGCTGGCGCCAATCTACTTGAGTGGGTGACACAACGCGCTTCGGATCAAGAACCAGGACCGCCCGCACACCAACCTGCATGTAGCTGTAGCTGTCACACCCGCACTCACGAGCATCATCCATAAGTGCTGCACACCTCGGGCTTTTCAAAACTGGTCCCGAACGGCCTTGTCCGCAAGGTGCAGGATATGTCTGACGCTGCACGAGCCTGCATGGAGGCACAAGTCTGCTCGGGCATGCAACCGCAGCCTGTGCTCAACGAAAGGTTACAAAGAGGCAGAGGCAGAGCTCCAGACCCCGACCTCGCTCCTTGGGACCCACCACGACCACAGCCTCCTCGCTTCGTGACGTGCAAAGAGGAGACATGCTCTCAGAGTGCAACGCACTCCTCCGCTTGAACTGATGGTGGCACTGAGAACAGGCTGCAGCCAGTGCCGTCGCCCCCAGCTCGAACCTTGTGCAAGTCCGCAAATCCCCAAGCATGGACATGCAGAGCCGGACGAGGTTTGGGCCAGAATCCCATCCAAGCGGGAGTCCCAGGTTTGACCTCGATGCCAACAGCAATGCCCCCAAAATCCCAGCCAAAACGAGGGAAGGAAGCGTAGCAGCTGAAAGGTTGACAACCTGCAATCGATCCACGAACGAAGCTGCAGCGCCTTTTGCCAACCAGGCACTGAAAAGCCGCAGAGGAACCTCGTCGAAGCCGGCAACCTCGCCAAAGCTGGATAACTTTTAAATTCTTTGGTGCAGGCAGGATAAACACATGCTGCCCTTCAGCCAGGGGGACTCCCTAGAGGCGGGACTGACCTTGTCTACAAAGTGCAGCTGGTACGCAGCCTGCTCCGTAGACTCCTGGACTGTACTTACTCTTTATGCCACAGTGGCTGATCTATCCCCTTGACTCTTGGCACATAACGAGCCTCTCTTCGCCTCCCTCGCTCTCGCAGTCTGCCCATGCAGTATGCTGGAAAGCTCCTGTTGCTTCTCACGCAGCGCCTCTTTTAGCTCCGTCAGTGCCGTCGTGGCCTCTCGGTGGCAGAACTGCGATGGCACTTCGTGCAGACGTCAGACGACTAAAATTTCCGCCTAACCTGAACACATCATACAAACACTCGTACAGCCTTCGGGCCATCCCTCAAGCCAGCCAGCTCGGGCCCCACCGTTCCAACTGAAATGCTGAAGTGCTCCAAAAGCATTCTTGGTCTTGCCACCGCGGTCATACTGCCTTTCGAAACAGAGAGAGTTTCATCTACCAAGAAACTCGGCGACTCGATTTCGGGACTTATGGCTTAGACTGCTTTCGGGCCAGACGTCAGGCACAAGCCCCACGGACTGATTCACAAGGTTGATGTCTTCAGAATTCCGAATATGCCTTTTGCCGGCAGTCTTTGTGGTCATCAACTCGCATGCTCTTGCCTTCGCGGGCACGTTCTTGTACAGGAAGGTCCCCAAGCTTTTACAGACCTCGCTTTACATTCTGCACTTCGAATTCCAGGTACTCGCACACATGCTTCGTGGGAGGCTCTGCTGAACAGCAAGACCGATCAACGCCAAGATGCATCTGACGCGGTTGCAGCCTGGGAGAGAATGCAAGGAGGGACGGAACATGGAAGTAATTCTGTCTAACTCTCGCATTTGCCGACTATGCTGGTTAGGGGACTGTTTCGGGCGTGTCCTTGGCTTTGTGCTATCCGCTGAGGGCAGTACCCCAAAACCGTGTAGACTAACTTGGCTCTGCTCTGCGTGCTGCGAGTGTTCGGGACGCTTGATCAACACACTTTGGATGCCTGTGATGTTAATCTCGAGCGGTTGATGAAGCTGAGATAAGACAACGGGGCGATGACACCACGATCGAAGATTTGCTGAGTCCATCGCCAAGTCGGCGGTCAAATTGCCTGAAATGCTGCATGAAGCAGAGCCCAAGTGCAAAATGGCCAGGCCTGGTCATTGCGATGCAGCAGCTTACACTGAGGGCTCCGCTGTCCGTTACCACTAGTGCCTTTTCACAGATTTGGTGCACTGGCTTCCTGAGCTCGAGGCAGGCAAGAAGTCATGACCAAACACGCTCAATAGTAGAGCGCGGAAGGTACTCTATGAGCTGAAAGCACAGAGGACAACTACAGGAGAGAGCAGAAGTCGTGGAGCTGAAGAATGGTTCAGGAGCTGGGCCCGCTGCAAATTTGTTCCCTCTGGCACCATATTCCTGCATCCAGCTACCAGTGCAGTGGCAAACGGTCCACATCAAACACAATGGGAGCCCTCTCCGTTCAGATGAGACGCGTCAACCATGGCAGCCAGCTGCTAATTGTAACCGGCACAGCTTTTCCGAGCACCGTCACTCTCACCACGCCCGGCATAATATACCTCGGCCGATCGAATCGGCACCGATGCATGGGCCAGATTTACTCGCAGATGCGTTTGTGTCTTCTTTTTCCACACAGCCAAAGGAGGAGGCGGTCCCCTCTCCCGACGTGCGCACGCGCCCTGCCTGGTCTCTCGTCCCCAACACTTTAAGACCCTGAACTACCCCCCAGCCATGCCTGACAGCTGCTCTGTTGTTCATAGCCGTTTTCTTACCGACCGGCAGCATGAGGCCCCCGGCAAAAGAGTGCTCTTGTCCCGTTTGTGTGTCTCTCTCCAGGGCGTGAAGAAGGCAACGGTCCAGCCTCTCTCTCTCTCTCTGGCTTTGCTTTGCTTTGCTCAGGGGCTTGAGAGGCGAGCATCTCTCTCTCTCTCTCGCTCTCTCTCTCTCTCTACAGGGCGTAAGGAAGGCAGCAGCGTCCAGGCCACCGCGCGCGAGCGCACCCCCGCGGCCCCCCCAGGAGAATTTTCCTCCGAGGCTTGGCTGTAGCAAGGAGTTGCAGAAGAAGTGTCCTCTCCCCCGAACAACACGAGGATACTGTGATACGATGCCCTAGCTGGATTTGTCAGCCAGACACTCCCCCGCTCGAAACAGTGTTACAAGGTGCGTCAGCTTCTGCATGCACACGTCGTTCGCAAGACAAAACTCACACTCTGAGGGCCACAGGCTGGGCCAGGCCGAGGTAATGCACTGTACTGCAACAAACCCATGAACACATGCAGTGGAAGGAAGATGCTAGCCTCTCTCTCTCTCTTTCTCTCTCTCTCTCTTTTCTTTCGTTCTGCCGGGCATAGGAGTCGTCGCGACGACCTTCAGGCGCTTGGCCCGCCCGACCACCCATTGTATTATTAAGTGGTCAGCTTTGGGGTTAGTCCAGACTATGGTACAGAACTACCCAGTTTGCCCCGAGTTCCCGAGCTGGCATCCCCCCCTTTACTCTAAACACAGAAACAACCCTGGCCTCGTCTCCGCGCCCCTACGGCCCAATAGTCCGCTAGTTCCAGGTGGGTGCCGGCATACGAGGCTTCGAGAAAACAGAAAAGGCTTGTGAGGGTCCCCCTTCAGAAGCAACAAGGCGCAACACCAAAACGTGCAGTAACGAATATGTTCGGGGCTCCCCCACGTCTCTACCCTTTTGGGAAAAGTGTTGCCGGTTGAATTTTCCCTCAAAGATTTGTGGGGTTTACAAGCAACGAATGATCGGTACAAGGCGGATCGGACCTCGTCGCAAGCGACGGAAATGTGGCATGTTGCCGACGAAAGGATTGGGCATGTCGAGTAGCGACAGCAGTTGAAACTAGGGCATTAAAGTGGTTCCCCCAGTCGAGGGTCCCCCATGGTAACACTGGTGTGCATCGTGCATGTCCCCCGGCATTGGGATTGAATTTGGGCTTCGGGGTGTGCTATGTTGTGCAAACCATTCAAACCAACACTTGAGCAGCGATACAAACTGACATGAGCAAAACACTCACCCTTCTTTTGGCTGCCCCCTGCTGCAAAAACTGTACGTCGCTCACGCGCTGCTTGGTTATCATGACTGGTTCTCATGTGGTCCTGGACTCGGCGTATATCTCTCCACATAGGTCCCGGTCGTAGTACTGCTCGGCGTGGGCTTCTGCTGGGTGTCCGTGGCCTTTCCCCGCCCATGTTGGGGTTTGGCCTCTGTGGGCTGCGGCTTGGTGTCCGTGGCCTTTCCCCCCCCCCCATGTTGGGGTTTGGCCTCTGCGGGCTGCGGCTTGGTGTTCTCGGTCTCCTCGTTCCTAGGTTGTGGCTAGGGCGCCTTTCCTCCTCTGGCTCGGCACTGGCATGGTCGTGTGCCGGGCTGTCGTCGTCTTCCCCCCAGTCCGGAGGTGTTTCGTCCACTCGCATGCGGTTGGCCATGGCCCTCCCCCGCCATACTGCATTCACTTCTCTCATGCGGCTGGTCGCGGTTTGCCCCCGTCTCATCATGGTCATCAGCTTCGGCATGTGGCTTGTCGTGGTACTCGGGCTGGTCTTGTTCACGTTCAGCTCGCTGTACTTTCCCCCTTGTTTCTGTGGTGGAGGTAGAGGACTCATCATGGTCATCAGCTTCAGCATGTGGCTGGGCCGCTCCTTTCAGGTCGTCCCCCTTCTTGTCATGGTGCTCGGGCTTGTCTTGTTCCCGTTCAGCTCGTTGTGCTTTCCCCCTTGTTTCCGTGGTAGAGGTAGAGGACCGTTCTCGGTGTCTTTTCTGCTTCTTCCCCCGTCGGCTCGCCCGCATCTTCTTGCGGACTTTCCATGCTGTTTTAGCATAGTCAGGACCTTGTGCGGGCACTTCATGACATAGGCTCGGTTTTCATCAGCGATCGCGGGCATGTATCGGTCCACGATTCGCACCAAGCGGTCGGCCTTTTCCCCCACGCGGTATCGTTCACATAGTCGCCGGCGGTATTGCTCATAGCTCGCTTCATCTTCTGGAGTGAGGGTCTCCCCCGTCTGGGCATCCAGGTATCCCCCCTCGTCGGCGGGTTGGAGATCCACTTGTCCAGGGCCTCCGGGTCATATAGCATGTGCAAGCCCCCCTCCGTCACATAGTGGATCTTCTCATCCAAGTTCTCAGTCTTAGCTCTCCCCTCTTCTGCTTGCAGGAGTCTTGGCACCGGTGGCTGTGGTTGTGTTGGGCGGGCGTTGCCACCCGTCATCCCATGGAATCTGCAGTGGGGGTCTTCTCGTACATGGACCTTTTTGCAGATTCCCCCACCATATCTGCAGATCCTGCACTCTTTGTGTGCAGCCATGGCGTAGTTTGAAGATCACCAGCTCCCTGTCCTTGCCACAGTCACGAGCACTGAGTCGACAAAGTCCCCCGTCCAGCCTCGTTGGGCGAGAGGACTCGGAGAGAAGGGCCTCAAAGTAGGAGTCTGTCCCCCTCGGGTCAAAAGCGTCCACGGTGATGGCCTTGCAGTCACTAGGTCGCCCCTTCGGTCGTAGTGCTTGCGATCGTGCCCTCCTCGAGTATGGCCCCCTTCCTGGCACCTATTTTCCTCGGTGGGGGCGTTTGATCTGGTAGCGGCGACGGACGAAGGCTCAAGCATTCCCCCGCTCAGAGGAGCGTCCACCCGGCAAGCCTGCTGCGCCCAACAGCGGACTCACCGGCCTCGAGCGTGAGCCAAAATGGCTCTCTTGCTTGCTTGCTCCAGATCTAAGGCAGAGCGCGTGCCCTACCTCCCCGCGAAGGGGATCCGGTCCGTCCAGCGTCCAGCGCCACTCGGTGTGAAACGTGTTTCCAAACCAACCTGACGCCTGTCCCCGCCTCGACTCCACAACCACACCGAACCTTGCAAGCACTGCCTTCCACCTCCCTGCCTGGCCTCCCCCGAACCTGGACCCCGGTGCCTGTCGTGCAACCATGACAAACAGCTCAACCAAGTCACAGAGACGCACCAAGAACTTCATCACTCATGGCCCCCGAGCACTTTTGGCCCACAAGCTCGGGCTATCAGTCAAGCCCCGCATGGAAGCGCCTTCTACGGTGACTTGCGTCACTCACGGAGTCCCCCTCAGTACCTCTCGATGGCAACGGGTTCCAGGGCACTGTCTCTTCATGCCCGGTGTCCCCGTGGTCGGCCTGGTGGCACCAAGGATCCCCGGTTGCCGGGGCGCCGGCACTCGAGGCTGAGTCCGGCTCCTGCTGCGTCTCTGGTGGGTTGCCGGCGCGTCTTCCACAAGGTCCTCGTCGTCCTCCACCATGTGCACCGGCATGCCCCAGATGGTCCTGCGCTGCCAGGATGGTCTCCAGGACCTCTCTTCGCAGCAGGCTCTGGGCCCTCAGGACGTGTTGAGGTAGCGGGGTCAGTGGGGCCTTCGTGCTCCTCTTGGCCCCCGCAGCGTGCACTGCAGCCAGCTCCTCGGCTGCCCTTTCCGTTAGCGACAGCAGATAGACGATCCCCGGCAGCAACGCCGGGGCGCAGCTCCCCTCTGGCTTGGTCCATTTCCAGGTAGTCCCACATGGGCATGGCCTCGTCCAAGCACGAGAGCCGTTCGGGCCGCCCCCAGTTCAGTGGCCGCCAGCCATCGGAGGAGTCGTTGCCTTCCCTGCCCAACCAGAGTCGTCACGTACTCGAGCTCTTGAGTCTGGATGGTTCTCCCCGCCGCCGTGTCTTGGGCCAAAATGAGCACCGCCGCTGAGGCCATGTGTAGTGCTGTTGGTGCCCCGCTGGAGGCCGGGCTGGGGGGTCGGGGCGCCGGTCTGCCGGGGCTCCGGGACGTATCTTGCTCCAGGGTCCCATCTATGGCCTGTTGTATGATGCCCGAGGCTTGGTACAGGAGTGTGGTCAGCTCCTCCAGGGGTTGGTTGAAGCTTATGGTAAGAGCTGTGTGAAATTTGCCCTGCACCTTCCAGAGTTTGGCTAGGAGCTTCTTGAGCTGTTTTCCGGCTGCCGAGTTCCGCGGTGTGGCAGGGGCTTTGTCCGTCGACGAGCCTGGCCGGCCTGGGTGCGGATTTTGCATCAGGACCGTGTCGTCCGTGTGCGTGTCTGTGCCCCCGCCAGCTCGGGGTGATGGTCTGCTGGCCGTGGTTGTGGCGGTGAGGCTGATGGTGGTGGCTGCGGTCTCCTCGTAGCCGCCGGCTCGCGGCATCGGCGTGTGGTGTTGGAGCATGGTCGTCGTGTCGGGATGGGGGTCGGCGGTGGGGGGCGTCGGGGTGCCGTCGTGGTCGCCCCGGCTGCTCCGGAGCCAGAGTGAGGTGTTCTGGCCCAGCGGTTGGGTCGTTGTTGTTCCTGGGGGTGCCCGGGCAGCTGTGGTGGTGCTGGCTCTGTTGTGGCGGTCCTGCCTGTGTTCGGGTTGCCGGTATTCGGCGGGCTTTGCTGAGGTTGTTGCCCCGCCGGTGTCCTCTGTTGCGTGTCCGCTGGCGGGGCCTTCATGGTGGGTCTGAGGCGAGCTGCCGTGATGTCTTGCGGTGGCTGTGCTGGTGGTGCTTTGGTCGTCGGCTTTGTTTTGGAAGTGGTGTGGAGCGGTTGGGCGGTGGCTGGGGGCACACCCCCGCCTTGCTGAGGACCAACGGCTGCTGCTGGCTGGAGGGGTCCTTGGGCGCGATCAGGGCGTGACGGCTGCGGCTGCTGTGGTTGTGTTTGCTGTGGCGGCGGTGGTGCTTGCGGTCGGTGGTGCGTGCCCTGGCCCTGCTGAGCCTGCTGTGTTGTGGCTTTGGGCGCGGGGTTGTCCGGAGTGGCATTGGTAGGTGTGTCTCGGCCCTGTGTCTGCGTGAGTGCTGTGCTCAAGTCGCTGGCTCCCCCCAGTCTATCGATGTCCCCGACTTGCCGGGGGCGCATTCTCCCCAGTTTCCTTCGTATTATGGCTCTGGCTCTTTCTTTCTTTCGCCAGGGCTATGGTGCAGGGGTATTACCCCCTACACCGCGCGCTTGTGCGCCCCCGACAGTTGCGGAGGACAAGAAGTTTCATGCAGGCCACGGCATGCGGGTGCCCAAAAAGGAAAGTACAGTAAACAAGAAAAGGGANGTATTACCCCCTACACCGCGCGCTTGTGCGCCCCCGACAGTTGCGGAGGACAAGAAGTTTCATGCAGGCCACGGCATGCGGGTGCCCAAAAAGGAAAGTACAGTAAACAAGAAAAGGGATAAGCAATAGGAACTATTAGGCCTGTCATGGGTGGCGGCAAAACTGAAAAGTGACTGGCCGAATTAGGTGTAAAAAGACGGCTCTGTACGTTTTGCGGAAAAGATGCCTCAAAGCGGAGGCTTGGAAAGTAGGTGCATGGATGGCTCCAGCGGCCCGTCTATGGTACACCCCAGAAAGGGCTTGTGGGGTTTCCCCCTGTACAAAACTGGTTACAGCCTTAAGCAAAAAGTCGTTGTTGAGGAGTGTGGAGAGAAACATGCAAGCCAGCTCACTAGCCCTGAAAAGCAAACAAGTTTTCTTGCAGCTTGGCGGCTATGGGGTTTCCCCCGGGGCAGAAAGTATGAAACAAAGGGCCTCGCTCACTTAACTTCTCAGCTCAGTTGAGGTAGTCCTCGACTTCAAGGGCGTTTCCCCCTTCGGTTGTCGTCTTTTGTCCACGTGCCTTCCAGTNAAAGGGCCTCGCTCACTTAACTTCTCAGCTCAGTTGAGGTAGTCCTCGACTTCAAGGGCGTTTCCCCCTTCGGTTGTCGTCTTTTGTCCACGTGCCTTCCAGTCGCTCAGGGTTTCTCCTCGGGATCTCGCTGTCTAAGGAGGCTTTCCGGTGCGGCATTTCTGGCACACCTCTCTACTCTCAGCTGCTTTTGTTGGGGATCTCCCCCTTTTCCCCATTGTGGGCAAGGATCTCGTTCTTGGTGTCGAGGAGAAAGTATCACGTTGCACACCCTGGTCAAA